>JARQOD010003694.1:0-62184 GCA_033576555.1 Oophaga sylvatica | reverse complement strand
AAAACGCTACTAGCAGTGTTTTTTTGTCTCACCGCAAGTGCTGCACATGTATGCAAGTCCCATAGGGAATGAATGAGGCAGAATCTATGTGTATGCCCATGTAGCTCTTTCAAAGACAGTGGTTTCCTATCACACTCAAAAGACATACAAATAGGATGTTTAGATTGTGAGCCCCAATGGGGACAGTGTTGATGATGTCTGTAAAGTGCTGTGGAGTTAATAGCGCAATATCAATGAATAAATATTATTCTTAATATTAGGTTACAATACCAGGATCTGAGGATTTTCTGTTTCGAGGTCAAGAGCTCTCTGATGTGATGTTGCTGCCTGTCTCGCTGTCTTACTCTTTTGACACTGCAGTGTGGTGGACAAGAAAACATTAACTGGTTAACAGCAAAAAGTCTGGTGTCTGTGTACTAACTGAACTAAAAAACTCTCCCCATACCATGTCCAGCAGACATTGGAGGATTACTAGATGGATTTTATTATTCTATTACTGCCCAGTCTCTGACTAAGGCCTTATTCATATGTCTGGATGTAAACAGATACTTACATATAAATCTGGACAATTTATCTTATAGATCTCCCGGTATATTATTTATTTAGATCTATAATATATAATGTACAAGGAGACCAATAGTATAAAATGTCCAGAATTATCTGTAATATATGATGTACAATCTATTATATATAATGTCCAGGGTGATCTATAATATATAATGCTCAGGCAGTAGATTTATAATAATGTACAGTCCAGGCAAATCTATACTATATAATGTCCAGAGGCAGAGATATATTAGGGTACGTTTCCACATTCAGGAAACGCTGCGGGTTGGACGCTGAGAACAGCCGCAAAGTCCAATCCGCAGCGTCTAAATGTTACAGCATAGTGGAGGGGATTTTATGAAATCCCATATCCACAATGCGTACAAAGATGCAGGTGGCAGACCTGCGTATATGCACATGCGGCGCGTCTTTCTAGACCGCAGCATGTCTATTTATCTCGTGGAGACGCTCAGTCTACACAAGAAAAATAACACCGTCTTATGTATAGGATGCGGTGATTCCACACGGTTCAATGACACATGTGGAATCACCGTGCGTACAAAAGCGGCAAAGCTGTGAACGGAGCTGTGTCCTCTTTGCAGTGTTTCCTTAGGGTATGTGCACAGTTGCAGATTTGTCTGCAGAAGTTTCCGTACATAATCCGCATCTCTTGGCAGAAAACGCAGCTGCGTATTTGATGCGTTTTTTACATGCGGATTTGTATGCCTTTTTGTAAGCTAAATAAAGATGTTATTTAACAAAAAAAAAAGATTTGTGATGTCATTTCTGTCCAACCTCCTCTTTTACATTAGTCCAGCGCTCATTCCCCCCCAGTGCTCATTCTCCCCCTGCACTCATTCCCCTCAGCGCTCATTCTCCCCCCTGCACTCATTCCTCCCCAGCGCTCATTCCTCCCCAGTGCTCATTCCTCCCCCAGCGCTCATTCCCCACAGCGCTCATTCCCCACCGCAGTGCTCATTCCTCCCCAGTGCTCATTCTCCCCCCTGCGCTCATTCTCCCCCAGTGCTCATTCTCCCCCCTGCGCTCATTCTCCCCTGCACTCATTCCCCCTGCGCTCATTTTCCCCAGCGCTCATTCTCCCCCCTGCACTCATTCCTCCCCAGCGCTCATTCTCCCCCCTGCGCTTACTTCTCCCTGCACTCATTCTCCCCCTGCGCTCATTACCCCCCTGCGCTCATTCTCCCCAGGGCTCATTCTCCCTCCAGTGCTCATTCTCCCCCCTGCGCTCATTTTCCCCCTGCGCTCATTCTCCCACCAGCGCTCACTACTCCCCCCAGTGCTCATTCTCCCCAGTGCTCGTTACTCCCCCTGCGCTCATTCTCCCCCCTGCGCTCATTTTCCCCCTGTGCTCATTAATCCCCAGCGCTCATTCCCCCCGGTCCACAGCGCTCATTCCTCCCCCCGGCCAACAGCGCTCATTCCTCCCCCAGCCCACAGTGCTCTTTCCTTCCCCCCGGCCCACAGCGCTCATTCCTCCCCACCGGCCCACAGCGCTCATTCCTCCCCCCCGGCCCACAGCGCTCATTCCTCCCCCCGGCCCACAGCGCTCATTCCTCCCCCCGGCCCACAGCGCTCATTCCTCCCCCCGGCCCATAGCGCTCATTCCTCCCCCCGGCCAACAGCGCTCATTCCTCCCCCCAGGCCCACAGCATTCATTCCTCCCCCCCGGCCCACAGCGCTCATTCCTCCATCATCATATAGTCGCCTCCTGGCTCCTGCTGCAGCTCCGATGGTCCAGCGCCGACATCTTCCTGTATGAGCGCGCGGACACACGTCAGGTGGTACCGCTCATTAAGCTCATGAATATGGACGCCACGCCTATGAGAGTGGAGTGGCATCCATATTCATGACCTTAATGAGCGGTACTAAGTGTGACCGTGCGCTCAGTACAGGAAGAAGATATCGGCGCTGGACCAACGGAGCTGCAGCAGGAGGAGGTGAGTATGATGACGGGGGGAGGGAAGCAAGGGGAGGGCCAAACCCCCGGACCAAAAAAAATAAATAAAAAGTTTCTTGCTCAGTGCCGCTCCCCGCAGAGTCCTGCCCTAGGCACGTGCCCACGAGTACCTAGTGGCAAATACGGCCCTGTACATTGCCCAAAACAAATGAGCTCGAAAAACGTCTTCCCTGCTTTGGGCAGACGGAAATAGTATGAGAAGCGTCCCCACAATAGAAGCCCAACTTATTACGCTTTTGAAATTCTCGATGCTGAGCCCCAGAAACAACCCCTTCACACTGCATGGGCTCAGAGGTTTGTTCGCAAGGTATCACCACTCTAACATGTTTCTACGTTCACGTAAATGTCTGTCAATTTGAATGGCCAATGACAGAGTCATTGAGATCAGAGGGGACAGGAAATCCCACCATAACATCCTTTAAGGTCTCTGCCAGACCTTTCCAAAAAAGAGCCGCTAGGGCATCATCGTTCCATTTAGTAAGGACTGCCCACTTTCGGAATTTCTGACAATATAACTCTGCCGCTTCCTGACCCTGGTTCAGTGCCAACAAGGTTTTCTCAGCTTGATCAATAATATTAGGTTTGTCATACAACAACCCCAGAGCCTGAAAAAACGCATCAACATTAGCCAAAACAGGATCCCCAGGTGTCAGGGAAAAGGCCCAGTCCTGAGGGTCGCCGCGCAACAGGGAGATGACAATTTGAACCTGCTGCGCTGCGTTCCCCGAGGACTTAGGTTTCAAGGCAAAAAACAATTTACAATTATTCTTAAAGTTCAAAAATTTAGACCTATCCCCAGAAAATAAATCAGGAAGAGGGATCCTAGGTTCCACAGCAGAAAACTGAGTGAGAAAGGCAGAAATTCCTCGAATTTCCGCAGCGAGCCGCTCAACATGACCAGACAACTGCACAATCTTCATTGAGAAAAAAAAATCCTCCTCCGGCCCCCAGAGAAAAAGAGGAAACAATATATAAAAAATTTTGACAAACTTTTTTTTTTTTTTTACTATTCTTTCCTTCTTTTGAGTAACCTAGGATTACGGTTGGCCGGTGATTCTGTTATGATTTGGTAGCCGAGGAAGATAGTAGCAAAAATAGCCAAGGCAACCAGACACCCAGAGAGGTTGGTAACTAGTGAATTGCAGACCCCTAAACTGACCGTACAACTAGAAGTAGCCGTGGGACGTACCTACGATGACCTAGACGCCTCGACACAGCCGGAGAGTTAACTAAGCCTAAAGAAAGAAAGGGGAAAGCTAACTGCCCCAAGTAGCGCCCCAAAGGAATAGGTAGCCCCCACACATATATTGGCGGTGAGACAAGATGAAATACGAACACAGGCAGAAAATAAAACAAGCAAACGCTGGGGCCCAAACTGTCTAGATAGAATAGGACAGGAAAGAATACTGTTTGCAATCCGGCAAAACCCTAACAAAAATTCCAACACTTCTGATTTCTAAAAAATACTGAGACCACACAATTTCTACCCTGCTAGATCAGAACTCTGGTGTGAGCTGGTAGCCTACCAGCAGATACTGAAATAACAGGGACTGAACAAATACCGTGGTAAATGAGAAACAGAGACCAGCGCAGGCCCCAGCCGGGAAACCTGGCTGTCCCCACAGACAAAAGGGCAGAAAACAAAAGGAAAAACAAATGCCAAAGAAACAAGCAGCAAATAACTTATCTGAATGTTGCAGGAAACAAGCTGACTTCCAAATAGAACCAGGTAGAACAACAAATCACCGCCGAGGATCATGGGAAGGTTACTTCCTTATATCACCCCAGTCAGTGCTACCTGATTGCCACACATTGCCCCCAGCTGATGGATTTGCTTTAGCCGAAGCAGCTTCATTACTATCAGCAGCCAAGCTACTGGTTGTCTTCTCTGATTCAAAGATGGAACCACACAAAAGTACTGGTTGGATGGCTGACTGCATTCACTTTTTGTGCTGGCTGACTATGTTCTCTGCGTTCACTTTTTGTGCTGACTGACTATGTTCTCAGCGTTCACTTTTTGTGCTGGCTGACTGTGGTCTCTGCATTCACTTTTTGTGCTGGCTGACTGCGTTGACTCTGTTTCAAAGATGGCGTCCGCTGTGTTGCTGTAGAAGGTAGCCAGTACTTAGTAGAGAGGGTGGCGCCTGCGCCTGTTCTTGGGAAACCCCTTTAAGCCTAAGGTTACATAAGTGGAGTTGTGCCTAGATAGTTCGGCTCCTTATTTGCCAATTATGAGTAGCTGGTTCCTGACATTGCAATTTATTCAGTGCCACTGACTAAATTGTGCAAAAACAGACTTATGTTTATTTCTCTTCATAAACATGAACTAAATCTACGTGAAACAAAAAGATAGCCTTTCTTTAGCTTAAACGAATAACAGGCAAACAAAGAAACAGTTCCTTCTCTGGGTAGGCAAGCTTATAAACATGGTCTCTTACCCGCTCACACCTGAGCCAATTTACCAGCCTTTTAAGGGAGTTGCAAAAGATGGATTGGCATATGGGAGCGGCAATTCCCACTCAAGCTCTTTGACCGCTCCTAAATCCCTAACCCCAAATCCGGTCCAACAAAAAAAACAACTCTCTGTAACCTGGTGTTACTGAAGCCTTTATTCTGGGATCTACATTACTGAGGCCAGCCACCTCAGTGACACATACCTCCCATCTAAGTCTTTACCAATATAATATATGTATATCAGTATTGTGTCCGTAAAAGTCTATCCAAATAAATTAACCCACATTTTTAAATGCCATGATGAAAAAGTAATCAAAATACCATTGTTGGGGGGATTTTCGGCCTTATAAATCTCTGCCTGGGGAAACTTCAGCTCCAACTCTCTCAGGGTGTGGTGCTGTAGTGTTCTGTACACTGCATATTTCTGGCGGCTGTGGGACCTGGTGACTGCTAATTTGAGGGGGTGCCTGGTGTCACACCATCATTGATCTGATATTGATGACCTATCCTTAGTCCTGGACAATCTGTAATATGGCCATTATTCTGGCAGGTTACAACTGCATTCACCTTTCAGTCGTGAGATGTATTAGTTCTGTTTTTTTTTTTAGTTTCTTAAACAAGGATGTATCCATTCACTGACAGCAAACAGAGATATTGAAAATGATAAAGAATTTATATGCTAATCTGATCTCCAATCCTTTCATCATTATTCTTGCCATAATCATAGTTTGATCGCAATCATTGGATCATAAAAAAAAATCAGCATAAAATTTTCCTAAGATCAATAGCATGGGTGAAGGGGAAAAGGAAAATAGTCAGCTCACCAGTCTTCTGCAGGTTTCTCTGATTGAACACGCACGGAGGAGCCTTGATCAGAGGCGTGGTTCACAATGGAAAATGGAAGAGGAAAAATATCTCCAGCGTGTAATCCAATAAAATCATGTTTTTATTCAAGCCATTTTAAAATGTATGTATCAAAAATACAATGAACAAAGGAAAGGAAGGATGGGGTCCCCATAACAACCAACGCGTTTCAACCTCTTGCGGTCTTAGTCATGGTATGAAATGAGATCCCTTGTCCAAACCTTAAATAATTAACTGCACATGACAAAACAGGTGCAGTAATTAAAAATTCTAAGAACAAACAATCAAATCACTTGGACAAGAGAATGACAAAAGTACAAATATACATATAATAGAAAACCTATAACTTATACTGAAATACATTCATTAGAATCATATTATGACAACTTAGGAAAGTGCACTAGAAAAAAAAAAGGTCCTTTGCAAGTGTGGGTTAATGAACAGCTCCTGAAAAAGGAAAAAAAAAAAATTGTTTGTTCAGTCATATTGCAAAATAAGGTCTTGTCGTTTATTTAAACCAAAGGGCTCTTTGTATTTAATTTAAAAATCCAAAAGGATTCACGATTGAGGACTCTGCCTCTATAATCTCCTCCTCTCGTGGGCTTAATAACCTTTTCAATACCCATAGCCACAATAGTGCTAGTACTGCCTGCATGAACCATTTTACAATGGTCAGATACCGCTGAAATATTATGGGCAGTGGAGCTTGTGGCTTCCGAAAGATGTTTTCTAAATCTATTTTTAAAAGGGCCGATTGTACATCCCACATATTGTAATTTGCAGGTCACACATTCTATTAAATAAATTAAACCTTCTGTGTTACAATTCATGTGTGTGGTAATAGGATAAGAAAGACTGCAGTGGAAGTAAATCTTTTATCTTTTGGTACTGTGATGTTCCACTAGAATTTTCTGTGTAAACATTCAGATTTGTTATGTGGTACAACAGCACCATCTAGTGGTCGTTTTATAGAATGTCTTTGGTTGTTGATATTGAGGTTTTTTGACATATCTACCACACCGTAGTTCATGAGTCATAGCTTTGATGACTCATCAGCCAGCCCCAGCAGCCATGTTTTTTGCTCAGTATACAGCTAAGACAGTTCATTCCTGAGTACCTCCTGACATCAGAATCCAATAGTGATCTCTTACATCCAGATCTGTAGCCGCACAATCGGTAGGTCCTAAACACATTCACCATGAACTTGACAGCCGTATAAATATTGGGATGTTTACATCATGCTGTTATGAAAATGTGAGAGTTGTAGTCCATGCTTTTCCGACTGTGCAGTAAGCATGGGATATACCGCATGTTATATGTAACTACATGATATGCATATAGTGTGTTCCCTCACCACTGTATATTGTGTATATATTGTATGCTTGCCACATGTTTGTGAGCACATAGTAAAATACTGTTATTTGTTCCACAGTTTTTTACCATATTCGATTCCTGCAATAAACTTGGTAACAGACATCACATGTCTATCAAATCACTGTTGGGATCAAGGTTTATGCTGTCTGCAAGGATTATGTACACATACACATAAGACGGGCAGAACACGTACATAGTTGCAAGTTTTGCATGGGTGATGTCCACACTTGTAAAAGCCCTTATAATTTAACCACGTGTTATTCCCGTTCTTTTGGGTGCTTGTGTATACGTCCTAATGATGGCGCTTTTTTTTGCAACAAAACGCAAATGAGAATTATTCAGAATTTGAGACAACCTAGCATCACCTTGTAAAATGGGAACATATTTTTTTATAACATCAATAATAGAACCAAATTGTGGGCTAAATTCAGTAACAAAGTTGATACTAGTAGAAATTTTTCCTTTTTTAGCTGACCTATTAGACCTAGAGATCAGTGTATTCCTGTCAATTTTATTGACATTTTGTGCCTTGCAGAGAGTCCAATTTGGATAACCTCTCCTTCGGAGTCTATTGAGTTTTTTTTAGATTCCACTTCATATGTAGCAAGAGAGGTACAGTACAGTTTCTTTTTAATCTTTTCAATTCTCCCTTGGGTATGTTGTTAATTACATGTTTGGGGTGAGATGAGTGCGCTTCTAGAATAGAATTGGTATCAGTAGTTTTTCTGTATGGGGAGATAAGGATTGAGTTTGTATGAGAATCAACCGATAATAAAATATCCAAAAAATTAATTGAAGATTTTGAAGTACAGTAAGTGAAGGAAAAATGAAATTCATTCATGTTGATATAGTTGATGAAATCAACGATTTCTTCTTGTTCCCCTTTCCATATTAACAACAGGTCATCTATGTAACGGCCAAAAAATGTACTTTATTAATAAAAGGATTATTTTCGTGAAAAATATATTTTTCTTCCCAAACAGCTACTGTGATGTTTGCAAGGGAGGGCGAACATTTTCCTCCCATGCTCACTCCCTGTGTTTGAAGAAAAAAAGAACCATCAAAGGAAAAATAGTTATGTGTCAGAAGAAAAAAAAAAAACGCATCTAAAATGAATAATTGAACTTCCTCTTTATACGGACTGTACTTCTGAAGAAAAAGTGTAAGACTCGACATTATAGTTTGGTGAGGAATGGAAGGATAAGGACCAACAATATCACAAGTTACCCAAGAATATAAGGGAGACCAAATTTATTTATCTAATGCTGAGATAATCGCTTTAGTATCTTTGATATAACCAGGTAAATTTACAACCAAGGGTTGCAGGTAAAAATCAACCCACTCACCCAAATTTTCCATAAGAGACCCAATGCCCGACACAATCGCCCTGAAAGGGGGAAGGAAAAACATTTTTGTGCAGTTTAGATAGTGAATGATATATAGGAATTACCGTTTTTTTAAAAATAAATAATCAAAATTTTTTTGTGTAATAGCACCCATGGATAAACCTTCGTTTAGTAACTTATTGTTATCATCTCTGAGGGTTGTACATATGTACCTGGGATCATTCATATTTTTTACTCTTACCAATATACTTTTTTGGAGTGATTTAGAACTGTGGGACATTTACCCCTAGATTCATATTTCCATTTGATCATTGCGCTATACAAATAGCCTTTGGTAAAGGGTTAATATCTTGATATACGGTTTAATATAGCTAGATACCGTATACTTTATCTTTGAATTATTCGCCTAGGAGAAAACATCTTTATGTAACGGTGGAATACACAATACATAACTGTGAAATATAATTCATCAATACTCCGTTAATCATTTATATATAAGCGGTGAAATATAATACATCAATAGACCGTTTTTCTAGAAGGAGATGTTTATGATTGGTCCCTACAAAATACCATCATTTATATCACCCATTGTGTGTTCACTTGTTTTTATTGTTTGGGGCACAGGGTTGTCTTTAGACATAGTTGTTTAATGTCTATTTGTTAGGGGTCCCCTTAATCAACGGGTAGTGGGATTCCCCAAATGCGGTAGGGTCTAGTAGGGCACCTAGGGTCAGCCATCGAGGAGCGGGGGCGCCAATACGTTCCCCCCTAGGGTGCCAACCTCCGCGGTCAGGTAGGAGTGAGCCTAGGATCACCCTAGGGACAGCTCAGTGTTACCCAATTTTAGTGGGATACACCTTTTGTTTTTGTTTGTGGATTGTGTCACTATTTTTGGTTTTACCCATTGCGGTAATTTTATTAATAAAGTATTTGTTTAGGCCTTTTTTCCTATGATTTTTGACATTAATTCCTTTCTATAATTAATTAAAAATTCATCCTCCTTTTCCCCCAATAAAAATAAAAAAATATTTAAAAAAAAATTGATATACAGTTAGGTCCATAAATATTTGGACAGAGACAACATTTATCTAATTTTGGTTCTAGACATTACCACAATGAATTTGAAACAAAACAAATCAGATACAGTTGAAGTTCAGACTTTCAGCTTTCATTTGAGGGTATCCACATTAAAATTGGATGAAGGGTTTAGGAGTTTCAGCTCCTTAACATGTGCCACCCTGTTTTTAAAGGGACCAAAAGTAATTGGACAAATGACTCCAAGGCTATTTCATGGACAGGTGTGGGCAATCCCTTTGTTATGTCATTCTCAATTAAGCAGATGAAAGGGCCGGAGTTGATTTGAGGTGTGGTGTTTGCATTTGGAAGGTTTTGCTGTGAAGGAAACATGCGGTCACAGGAGCTCTCCATGCAGGTGAAACAAGCCATCCTTAAGCTGCAAGAACAGAAAAAAACCCATCCAAGAAATTGCTACAACATTAGAAGTGGCAAAATCTACAATTTGGTACATCCTGAGAAAGAAAGAAAGCACTGGTGAACTCATCAATCCAAAAAGACCTGGGAACCCACGGAAGACAACAGTGGTGGATGATCGCCGCATACTTTCTTTGGTGAAGAAGAACCCGTTCACAACATCAACTGAAGTCCAGAACACTCTCAGTGAAGTAGGTGTATCTGTCTCTAAAGGTACTGCCACACTAAACAATCCCGCTAGCGATCACGATAACGACGCATACTAATGCGATCGCTAGCGGGATTGTTTCTATATTGCTAAATGCGGCCACATTTAGCGATATAGTTAACGACGCTATCGCCGTTAGCGATCTTCTTAACGACTTTAGAGGTACAAAAGTACCGCTAAATCGCTAAGAAAAGGTGCCACACAGCGATAAGATACTTACCCAGCGGGAGCGCCGACGAGAAAATAGGGTCCGGAGCGATTCCAGCGACGAGCGAGATCACAGCAGGAAGCTCGTCGCTGGAAGCTGCCGCACTGAACAACATCGCTAACAGGATCGCTAAATAGTGACGTTTTTTAGCGATCCCGTTAGCGATATTGTTTAGTGTGGCATACCCTTAAGTCAACAGTAAAGAGAAGACTCCATGAAAGTAAATACAAAGGGTTCACATCTAGATGCAAACCATTCATCAATTCCAAAAATAGACAGGCCAGAGTTAAATTTGCTGAAAAACACCTCCAGAAGCCAGCTCAGTTCTGGAAAAGTATTCTATGGACAGATGAGACAAAGATCAACCTGTACCAGAATGATGGGAAGCCAAAAGTTTGGAGAAGAAAGGGAACGGCACATGATCCAAGGCACACCACATCCTCTGTAAAACATGGTGGAGGCAACGTGATGGCATGGGCATGCATGGCTTTCAATGGCACTGGGTCACTTGTGTTTATTGATGACATAACAGCAGACAAGAGTAGCCGGATGAATTCTGAAGTGTACCGGGATATACTTTCAGCCCAGATTCAGCCAAATGCTGCAAACTTGATTGGACGGCGCTTCATAGTACAGATGGATAATGACCCCAAGCATACAGCCAAAGCTACACAGGAGTTCATGAGTGCAAAAAAGTGGAACATTCTTCAATGGCCAAGTCAATCATCAGATCTTAACCCAACTGAGCATGCATTTCACTTGCTCAAATCCAGACTTAAGAGGGAAAGACCCACAAACAAGCAAGACCTGAAGGCTGCGGCTGTAAAGGCCTGGCAAAGCATTAAGAAGGAGGAAACCCAGCGTTTGGTGATGTCCATGGGTTCCAGACTTAAGGCAGTGATTGCCTCCAAAGGATTCGCCACAAAATATTGAAATATAAAAATATTTTGTTTGGGTTATGTTTATTTGTCCAATTACTTTTGACCTCCTAAAATGTGGAGTGTTTGTAAAGAAATGTGTACAATTCCTACATTTTCTAACACATATTTTTGTTCAACCCTTCAAATTAAACGTTACAATCTGCACTTGAATTCTGTTGTAGAGGTTTCATTTCAAATCCAATGTGGTGGCATGCAGAGCCCAACTCGCGAAAATTGTGTCACTGTCCAAATATTTCTGGCCCTGACTGTAGCTATGTCCGAAAAAGTTCGATCTTTTGAAATATAAAATGAAATAACTTGATGGGTGTGGTGACACAGCATTTAATCTTAATTATCCAGATGTCTATTATCAGTAAGCTTGGTGCATAAACTGTTATCTTTATGTTGACTCTTCTTGTAGGTTGAATTGATATTTGTAAATTGATGAATGGTTGTTATTTACCTCTTATATCAGCTCCTACAATTTATTGTACTGTTATCTTTACAAAACAAAGATGCAGGGTCAATGTACAATGATGCTTGCTGATATGTTGATTACACATTATACCAGACCATGCAGTTTGTTGACTTGCAAACATTAACCCCTTAACGACCGCCGATACGCCTTTTAACGGCGGTCATTAAGGGTACTTAAACCACAGCGGCGTTAATTAACGGCGCTGTGGAAAAAGTGAATAGCGCCCCCCCGAGGCGCATTTTCACCGGGGTCTCGGCTTTTACCGACCCGATGTTGCGATCGCCGTTATTAACCCTATAACGGCGATCGCAACAAAATAAAAAATCTGATGTGCCATTTAATTTCTCTCTCCTCTGATGTCATCGGACATCAGAGGAGAAAAAGGATCCCCGATCCCCCCCTTGTGGCCCCCAATCTGCCCCTTGTGGCCCCCGGGCCCACCTGCCTCCTCCGGTGGGCGCCGCCATCTTGAATGGCGGGTGCATGCTCAGTGCGCCCGCCGCGATCTGCCGGGGGGGTGGGCAATTTTCTCTGAGGTCTCGGCTGCCGAGGGTAGCCGAGACCCCAGAGAACATAATCCGGGTCGGTAGTTACCGACCCCGGTGTCGCGATCACCGTTATACTGAGTATAACTGCGACCGCAAAAAAAAAAAAGATTTCTCTCCCCTCTGATGTGATCGCACATCAGAGGGGAGAGAATTAGGGTCCCCAGTACCCCCAATCCCCCCCCTGTACCTCCCGGTGTCCTCCATCCTCTGGCAGATCCCAGGCTCCCGGGTCTTCTTCCTGGCAGCAGATTCAAAAAATTTTCATTCATTCTCCTAAAAGTACATTTTGATCACTATCACAGCGATCAAAATAAAAAAAAACAGTACATAAACCCCCCCTTTATCACCCCTTTAGTTAGGGACATATAATAAAATATAGAAATTATATTTATTTTCATTTTTCCGTTAGGGTTAGGGTTAGACTGGGTTCATACTGCGTTATGGCAGTCCGTTAGATGGACTGCTTTACACCGTGGTATAACGCGGTGTAACGCAGTCCGATAATGCTGCCATTCACCCCCATTTGAGGGCACATCATGACACATGCCGTAAAGCGGCATGCGTTCGCGACGTGCCATCATTCAGTGACGGAGCCTCAGATGCGGGCTGCAGCGTCTGGGCTCCGTCACCGCTCCGTCACCGCTAGCGCAGATGATTCATCTGCTGATTCCTCTGCGCTAGCGGATATAGCATAACGCAATCGCATTATGCTATACCGTTACCAGCCCGTCAACGCTATGTGTTGAACGGGCTGGTAAAACGCAAAATGAACCTAGCCTTAGGGTTAGGGTTACAATTAGGGTTAGGGTTACAATTAGGGTTGGAATTAGGGTTGGGATTAGGGTTAGGATTAGAGTTGGGATTAGGGTTAGGGGTGTGTTGGGGTTAGGGTTGGAGCTATAATTGACGGGTTTCCACTATTTAGGCACATCAGGGGGTCTCCAAACACGACGTGGCGTTCAAAAAGTCAAATGGCGCTCCCTCCATTCCGAGCCCTGCCGTGCGCCCAAATAATGGTTTACCCCAACATATGGGGTATCAGCGTACTTAGGACAAATTGCACACCAATTTTGGGGTTCTAATTCTCTTGTTACCCTTGGGAAAATAAAAAATAGCTGGCTAAAAAAATCATTTTTGAGGAAAAAAAAAATTATTTTCACAGCTCTGCGTTATAATTTGGATGTAAGGTATTTCTGGGTTGAAGCACTTGGGGTTTCCACTTTGGGCCATGGGCATCAACACATCCACAATCTAGATCAACGTTCCCTTAGGTGGGGTATCAGTACTCAATCAAAATGGGGTCATTCTTGTTGCAAATCATTTTGTGAAATTTTTCACACCCGTTATAAACTTTTGTGAACACTGGTCAAAGTCTCACCACAGATCTAGATAAGTTCTTAGGGGGTCTAGTTTCCAAATGGTCACTGGGTTTTCACTTTAGCACATTGGGCACTGCAAACGAACATGACCCATCACGTCTGCATTCCAAAACGTTATTACTTCCTTTCCAAGCCCTGCTGTGCACCCAAACAGTTCCCCCCCACATATTTGGTATCAGCGTACTCAGGACAAATTGGACAACAACTTTTGGGGTCCAATTTCCTTGTAAAAAATCAAAAATTTGGGACTAAAAAATCATTTTTGTGAAAATTTTTTTTTTTTTTTTTTTTCACACCCAGGCATTATAAACTTTTGTGAAACACTTGGGGGTTCAAAGTGCTCACAACAGATCTAGATAAATTCCATAGGGGGTCTAGTTTCCAAAATGGTGTTACTTGTGGGGGGTTTCCACTGTTTAGGCGCATCAGGGGCTCTCCAAACTCGACATGGTGTCCAATCTCAATTCCAGCCAATTTTGGTTTGAAAAAGTCAAACGGCGCTGCTTCCCTTCCAAGCCCTGCCGTGCGCCCAAACAGTGGTCCCCCTCATATATATATATAGGGTATCAGCGTACTCAGGACAAATTGGACAACAACTTTTGTGGTCTAATTTCTCCTGTTACCCTTGGGAAAATAAAAAATTGTGGACTAAACGATCAGGTTTGTGGAAAAAATATGATTTTTTATTTTCACGCTCGGGCGTTATAAACATCTGTGAAGCACTTGGGGGTTCAAAGTGCTCACCACACATCTAGATAAGTTCCTTAGGGGGTCTAGTTTCCAAAATGCGGTCACTTGTGGGGGGTTTCCACTGTTTAGACACATCAGGGCCTCTACAATTGCGACATGGCGTCCAGCCAATTCTGCATTGAAAAAGTCAAACGGCGCTCCTTCCCTTGTGACCTCTGCCGTGCGCCCAAAAAGTGGTTTATCCCCACATATGGGGTATCAGCATGCTCAGGGCAAATTGCACAAAAACTTTTGGGGTCTTGTTACTCTTGGGAAAATAAAAATTGGGGTGAAAAGATCATTTTTGTGGAAAAAAAATGATTTTTTTTTTGTTCACGGCTCTACGTTATAAACTTGTGTGAAGCACTTGGAGGTTCAAAGTGCTCACAACACATCTAGAAAAGATCCTTAAGGGGTCTTGTTTCCAAAATGGGGTCACTTGTGGGGGGTTTCCACTGTTTAGTCACATCAGGGGCTCTCTAAACGCGACATGGCATCCAGCCAATTCTGCGTTGAAAAAGTCAAATGGCACGCCTTCCCTTGCGACGTCTGCCATGCGCCCAAAAAGTGGTTTACCCCCACATATAGGGTATCAGCATGCTCAGGACAAATTGCACAAAAACTTTTGTGGTCTTGTTACCCTTGGGAAAATAAAAATTGGGGTGAAAAGATCATTTTTGTGGAAAAAAAAATATTTTTTTTTCACGGCTCTACGTTATAAACTTGTGTGAAGCACTTGGGGGTTCAAAGTGCTCACCAAACATCTAGATAAGTTCCTTAAGGGGTCTTGTTTCCAAAATGGGGTCACTTGTGGGGGGTTTCCACTGTTTAGGCACATCAGGGGCTCTCTAAACGCGACATGGCATCCAGCCAATTCTGCGTTGAAAAAGTCAAACGGCGCTCCTTCCCTTTCGACCTCTGCCGTGCGCCAAAAAGTGGTTTACCCCCACATATGGGGTATCGGCGTATTCAGGAGAAATTGCACAACAAATTTTGTGGTTCATTTTTTCTTTTAACACTTGGAGAAAATAAAAAAAATTGGTTCCGAAGTAAAGCTTTTGCAAAAAAAGTTAAATGTCAATTTTTTCCTTCCACATTGCTTCAGCTCCTGTGAAGCACCTGAAGGGTTAATAAACTTCTTGAATGTGGTTTTGAGCACCTTGAGGGGTGCAGTTTTTAGAATGATGTCACTTTTGGGTATTTTCTATCATATAGACCCCTCAAAGTGCCTTCAAATGTGATGTGGTCCCTAAAAAATAATGGTGTTGTAAAAATGAGAAATTGCTGGTCAACTTTTAACCCTTATAACTTCGTAACAAAAGAAAATTTTGTTCCCAAAATTGTGCTGATGTAAAGTAGACATTTGGGAAATGTTATTTATTAAGAAATTTGTGTGACATATCTCTCTGATTTAAGGGCATAAAAATTTCAAGTTTGAAAATTGCGAAAATTTTGCAATATTTCCATTTTTTTCAGAAATAAAAGTCATATAAATTTTTTTTTACCACTAACGTGAAGTACAATATGTCACGAAAAAACAATCTCAGAATCAGCTGTATTCGTTAAAGCGTTCCAGAGTTATAACCTCATAAAGTGACAGTGGTCAGAATTGTAAAAATTGGCCCGGTCATTAATCTGCAAAATGGCTCTGTCACTAAGGGGTTAAAGGATAAACTATAAATAATGGCTGACTGAAAGAATACAAATCTGCTTCACTGGCCATCACTGAACCCGTGAATAGGTTTGGGGAGGTCAGAATTTGGACCCACTGGTCACCTGAGCTCCATGAATACATTTGGGAAAGTCAGGATTGGGACCCACTGGTCACCTGGCTCCACTTAGATGTTCGGAGAAGTCAGGATGTGACCCTCCGGTCACCTGGCCTTGTACCTCAATGGACTGTCAGCTTCCTAAGCTTACCATTACCTCTTCTCTTTGCTTTCAACTGGTGGGGGTAGTCAGCTCTGGATGGTCTGAAGTCGCAGCTGCTCTTATCCCTGCGATTCAGTGGAAGGGTGAGACTGTAATTTTGCACCATCTTGGGTATATTTCTTGGACTGTTCTATATGTTATTTGCTTGTTTTGTGGTTCAATAAAGTATTGCCACACTGTTTTATCCTCACTCTATGTTGTCTGAGCAGTATTATGCCCATGTTTAAAGGAGAGCAGGCATTCGGTGAGATGAGCCCTGGTCCATGCGGTTTCAGCCTAGCGGACTAGAGCATCCACTGACCCCTGTGTCTGCACAATGGGTGAACACTGTAACAAGAAAAAAATCATAATTCCAGAACTGCATTTTTTCAGTCACCATATTGCCCTAAAAAATCCAATAAAAAGGAATAAAACATCCTATGGATCGCAAAATCGTATCAATGAAAATTTCAGCTTGTCACTCAAAAAAAGCCACACACAGCTTGACTGATAAAAACATTACGGGTCTCGGAAAATGAAGGTAAAAAAACACTTTTTTTTAAATTTTTTTTACAAACTTCTGATTTTTTTTTTCACCACTTAAATAAAAAAATAAATACTGGTATTACCGTAATAGTACTTACCTGGAGAATCATGTTTCAGGGTGATTTCTACCACGCAATGAATGATGTAAAAAAATGAAATTGCATATTTTTCACCATTACACCGAACTTGGAATTTCTTGTTAACAGTACATTGTACAGTAAAATGAATAGTGTCATTCAATAGTAAAACTCATCCTGCCAAAAACAGGCTTCATATTCTTGAGCTCTGTATAACCCCGCTCCCACCACTGATTGTAGCTTTCTGGCTATGCACAGTGTACACTGTCAGCAACCTGTCTATCAGTGATGTGGCCGGGGTTATAAAGAGCTCAGCATTTAAAGCACTGCTTAATCTGCAGCAGAGAAAGCAGGGATTTATCAAAATGATAGCAAGCGGCTCAGTAAGTGATACATCGCTGGAATCAGGTTCTCTGCCCCTACATCATGCTGCTCTCATACCAAAAACTTGGTTACAGATTCACTTTAAAGGTGTTGTCCTGTGAGACGAGGCATCATTAGTTCACAGAATAGGTGACAACTTGTTAAGTGGTGAAGGACCAACCATCAGCAGAAGGGGGCACTTATATTCATCTCCCCTTCCCTCCTTCCTCCCCACCTGACCTCCTCTACTGACCTGCTCCTCAACCTCAAATCTGTCCTAATAAAACACAAAACAAGCTGCCATCTCTCCTTCTCCCACCTGCTCTCCCTTTCTCTGCTTCTCCTCACTGCTGGTGACATATCTCCCAATCCTGGACCTCCACAGCTCATACCCACCATTAGTACTCCTTCCTACCGCTCCCTATCTAATAAGAACTACCGCAATCTTTCCAACGTAAAACCCTGCCATTGACACCCACCCTCCTGCTCCCTCTCTCTGGAGCACTCTGGAATGCCCGCTCCATCTGCAATAAGCTTCATGTGATTCATGACCTCTTTCTCTCTCGCAATCTTGTTTTCCTCGCCCTCACAGAAACATGGCTGACACCCTCTGACACCTCCTCCCCTGCTGCGCTGTGTTACGGTGGCCTCCAATTCACCCACACTCCTCGCCCTGGAAACAGACATGGTGTAGGAGTGGTTATTCTCCTTTCCTCTAAGTGCAACTTTAACCCAATCCCACCTCTTCCCTCCCTAATCCTCCCCTCCTTTGAAGTCCACTCTGTCCGCATCTACTCTCCCTCCAACCTCCAAGTGGCCGTCATATACCGACCTCCAGGCCCGACCACTGCCTTCATCGACCAATTCACTACCTGGCTTCTTCACTTTCTCTCCACTGACATCCCCACCATCATCATGGGTGACTTCAACATCCCCACTGATACCCTTCAGTCAGCAGCCTCCAAACTCCTGTCCCTTACTTCATCCTTTGGACTTACTCAGTGGTCCTCCTCAGCCACCCACACGGATGATCATACATTAGACCTGGTCTTCACCCGCTTCTGCTCTCTATCTAACTTCACCACCTCCCCTCTCCCTCTATCCGACCACCATCTACTCACTTTCTCATCACTGTCCTCCTCTCCTGTCACCCATGTCCAGCAACACGTGCCCCCCCCGCAGAAACCTTGCACACCTAGACATCCACACACTCTCTGACTCTATTCTTTCACTGGCATCAATATCCTCACTCCATGACAGACAGTGCCACTGCTTTCTACAATGCCACTCTCACATCGGCTATTGACACGGTCGCCCCTCTCGTTCATGGCAGAGTGCGACGTACCAACAGACAACCCTGGCACAATAACACCACTAAAAAGCTCCGGCAAGTGTCCAGGATTACAGAGCGGCTTTGGAAGAAAACAAATTCGCAAGACGACTTCACTGCATTCAAACAAGCAACACTCTCTTTCAAATCTGCCCTCACCTCTGCTAAACAGGCCTACTTCACAACCCTCATATCTTCCCTATTCTACAACCCCAAACAGTTATTCAAAACTTTTAACTCCCTCCTCCGCCCTCCACTGCCCCCTCCTACCTCCCTCATCTCTGCTGAGGACTTTGCCACACACTTCAAAAATAAGATCGAGCAAACAAGGCAAGTCTTCATTGTTCAACCACCACAACCCCTTTGTATACCAGACCAATGCCCTAACCCCATAACCTCCCTCTCCAACATAACCGAAGGGGAGCTTAATTGTCTCCTCTCCAAATCGCACCTCACAACCTGTGCACTTGACCCCATCCCAACCCACCTCCTCCCCAACCTCACCACCACTATTATCCCATCCCTAACCCACCTCTTCAACCTATCACTAACTTCCTGTACCTTCCCTTCTGCTTTCAAGCATGCCACAATCACGCCTATCCTTAAAAAGCCAACCCTCGACCCAACCGCTATGTCCAGCTATCGCCCAATATCGCTGCTCTCCCATTCGCTTCCAAACTCCTGGAGCTGCATGTCCATGCTGAGCTTTCCTACCACTCTCTTCTAACTTGCTCTTTGAGACTCTACAATCTGGTTTCTGCCCTCATCACTCCACTGAGACAGCCCTGACAAAAATTACTAATGACCTACTTACTGCCAAAGCAAATGGACAATACTCTATACTCCTGCTTCTTGACCTGTCCTCTGCTTTTGACACAGTTGACCACTGCCTTCTACTACAGATTCTTTCCTCCTTTGGCGTCAAGGACCTCGCCCTATCCTGGATCTCCTCATACCTTTCCAACCGCACATTCAGCGTCTCCCACTCCCACACTACCTCTTCGTCCCACCCTCTCTCTGTTGGAGACCTCCAAGGCACTGTTCTAGGACCCCTACTCTTCTCAATCTATACACTTGGCCTGGGCAACTCATAAAGTCCCACGGATTCCAATACCACCTTTACGCTGATGACACTCAGATCTACCTCTCTGGCCCAGACGTCACCTCTCTGCTGTCCAGAATCCCGGAGTGTCTATCAGCCATATCCTCCTTCTCCTCCTCCCCGCTTCCTCAAACTCAATGTGGACAAATCTGAACTCATAAACTTTCCCCCATCCCACAGATCTTCCTTAGCTGACCTATCTATCACAATTAACGACATCACGCTTTCCCCCGTACCAGAAGTCCGCTGCCTCGGAGTAACCCTTGACTCTGCCCTGTCCTTCAAACTGCACATCCAAGCTCTTTCTACCTCCTGTCGCCTTCAGCTCAAAAATATTTCAAGAATCCGACCTTTCCTCAACCCTCAATCTACTAAAATGATTGTGCACGCACTCATCATCTCCTGCCTCGACTACTGCAACACCCTTTTCTCTGGCCTCCCTGCTAACACCCTCGGACCTCTCCAGTCCATCCTTAACTCTGCTGCCCGACTAATTCACCTCTCTCTTCGCTACTCCTTTGCTTCTTCCCTCTGCAAATCTCTTCACTGGCTCCCATTCCCTGAGCGCATCCAGTTCAAATTACTAAGACTGACCTACAAGGCCATCTATAACCTGTCTCCTCCATATATCTCTGAACTAATCTCCCGATATCTTCCCTCACGTAATCTCCGATCCTCCCAAGACCTCCTTCTCTCCTTCACACTTATTCGCTACTCACCCAACCGCCTCCAAGACTTCTCCCGAATATCCCCCATCCTCTGGAATTCTTTACCCCAACACATCCGACTATCAAACACATTTGGATCCTTCAGACGGAACCTGAAAACCCACCTCTTCAGGAAAGCTTATGTGCCACCCGCCAGGGCCGTGGGGTACTCGGCACCAAGCCCGTCGACTTCTATGGGGGATGTCACGGGCAGCACACGGCTCGGTCCGTGGCCCTGGGGCTCACTGGAATGTGGGATATTTACAGGTGAATTGAATATTGGTATGGGGATTCGTGACGCCACTTGTGGTATCTGGTCAGGATGACCAGCACTGCTATGCAGATCCACTGAAGGGTTAATATTGTGCAGTTAGATGTTAAGCCTTCCACAAGTAAGGCTGATTCCTCCAGGGCAGATAGATGTGTAGAAATGCAGGACAGACGGGGACCCGGCAGTCAGGGCAATAAGGTAGACACACACATAAGTCACTTTGGTACCTTTACTGAAGATGTTGCAGGCACTCCCCGGAGCACTGTAGGGTGAAGGGTGCACATCCAGATTCCTCCACTGAGTAGGTGTGTGGCCTCCTGTTCTCTGCCTTTTTGTAATGAAGTCTTGGCCTGCGTGTAGCTGGGCCTAGCTTAGTCTCCGTCTTGTACCTGGCTGGCCTTGTGGTTGGACCTTCTCTCTGAAAGGACAGGGTCCTTGATGACCGGGCCCGGCCGGACTCCGTCCTCCTGATCCTGCTACGTATCAGCTCTGTGGTACTCCTGGGACTTGTAGTCCTCCAGGAACTCCGGTGTTCTCCTAATGGGTCGTGGAGATCCCTATAGGCTCGGACCCCGGTGTCCAGTAATACTTGCTGAGATGAGCTATAGAGGCTCCTCTGTCTCATTAACTTTCCACTCGCCTTCGGCCTACCTGGATCCTCACACGTTCACACACTGGCAGTTGATGGGCTGCCTCTTCACCGCTCTCTAAGCGTCAGCACGCTTCCTCACTGAGTTGCACTCCTAGCTTCAGCTCTGACTAGGCTGGAGTGATTTCTGTACCACCCTCTACTAGACTCCACTCTCTGAACTGAATAGCTCTGCAGCCTCTCTAACCTCGGCTCTGCACTTCACTTACTGCAGGCTTGACTTCTCTGAGGTGGCTGCACTGAACTGCTCTGGGTGTTTCCTGTGTCAGCTTCTTTTATATGTCTAAAACAGCTCCCTCTGGTGGTCTTTGGGGATAAGTGAACGTGTGTGAATGTGTATAATGACCTCTAGTGGTATCTTCTTTCAGTGCACCCTTCTGGGAGATATGGATTCAGTCGCAGCTGGGCTCCACATTCCCCCCTAGTAGAACTCAGCACTCCGGGGCTGAAATACAAAAACAGAGAACAATAAAAACATTGTATAAATAACTCTTCCTTTACAGGGGTAAGGCACTCTTGAACTGTTGCATAATGGTAAATGAACAACTATATACATTAGCACAATGAGGAATTGAGGAATTGAGCAACCATAAAAGTCCCAGTCTCTTTTGGAATGCTCAAAAAGGGGTAGAGAAAACAAGCAAAAATAATGTCCATTCACTTGTTTCAATTTTAAAAGGAAAACAGATTAATAAATAACGGTATAATAAAGCATATTATAAGCAAAAATATATACATTTGTGTACAGTGACTCTAGATAATTATTTACATTTGTTAGGTCCTACTCTCTGTACCTAACAGGTAATTGCCCCCTTGTTATGCGTACTGACCTACGTGGTGTAGTGGTAGGTGAGGTGTCAGTTACCCTGTTATTCCTGCGTGCAGGTAGGTTGTAGTACTGCCTTAGCCTCTCTAGAGATCTGGCAAGTATACTGTGAGCTGGGTGAACTGGCTCGACTTCTGCAGGGGGTCCTTCTTCCTGAGGTTCAGCTTCTTGGGATTCCGCTTCTTGGGTGCTGCTTCTTGGGGTTCTGCTGAAGCAGGTTCTTCTGGAACTGACTCTACTGCAACAACCGGTGCAACTGGATGTAGAGGTTCTCTTTGTGGTTGATAGAATTGAAGCACGGGAATGATTACAGCTTCTCCAATTCTGGGCCAATCCGCGGGGAAATCTCCTAAGTCTGTATGTATGACTGATTCATCACGCTCTTCCTGATGACAACAGGTTCTTCCTCTTGAAGCTTTAACGGATTTGGACACAACTTTAGGTATCTCTGGATACAGTGTAGTTGTTCTTCCTCCATCTTTGCTTATTATGCACGTTTTCTTGTTGTCAAACCTTGAATTCTGTATGATGTAGGGCTCTCTTTCCCATTGATCGTCGAGTTTGTGTATCCTCCTCTTTCTTTTCAGCACGATTTCACCAGGTGCGAAAGGTTCAGCTGGCGCACTTTTGTTGTAGCGATCTTCTTGTTTATCCCTTACTCGATTGAGACTATCTTCAACGCAGGCCTGTACTTTTCTGTACTGTTCCTGTCTGTTTGTGTCCCAGTCTTCAGTAGTCACATCTGCTTCTGGTTCTACAACACCAAGCTCCAGATCCATGGGCAGCTTTCCTGGTCTGGCCCGCATGAGATAAGCTGGGGTGCAATTGGTGGAACTCACAGGTATGTGATTGTACAGATCTACCAGGTCAGGTAGTAAGTCTGGCCACCGATTTCTCTCCTCGAGTGGTACAGTCTTCAGCAGGTCAATGACGATGTGATTCATCTTCTCACAGAGACCATTGTTTGGGGTGGTACGGTGTGGTTTTATCTTCTTACACCCGTACAAATGACAGAACTCTTTGAACAGTTCGGCCTCGAAGGCTGGGCCTTGGTCAGTTAGCACCTGCTCAGGATATCCGTGTGGTCTGCAGAAATACGCTTGGAACGTCTTTGCTGCTGTCTCTGCAGTCAGATCTTTGACAGGGGCGACCACCAGGAACCTGGAGTAGTGATCCACCATAGTCAGGGCATAGGAGTATCCTGACCGGCTGGGTGACAACTTGACATGGTCCAGGGCCACGATCTCCAAGGGGTGAGTCGTCTTGATGGGTTGCAGGGGTGCCTTCTGACTGCTGTAGTCCTTTCTTCTGAGGCCACAGGGTCCACAGTTCTGGCACCACCTCTCAATGGAGCTAGCGCATTCCCACCCAATAGAAACGACACTTCAACAGGGTCTCCAGCTTCTTCCAGCCAAAGTGTCCCGCTTGATCGTGGTAGGCTTCCAACACCATCTGGATGTCTGCTCTGGGGACTACTATCTGCCATACCATCTCATGGGTCCTTGGGTTGACGTACCTCCGGCACAGCTTCTCACGGTAAATAAACAACCGGCTTCTCTCATTCCACAGCTGCTTTGCTTGTAGAGGCGCATCCTTCTCCAAGGAGGAACCTTCTTGAGTTATCAGCTCCTTGATTCGGCTGACAACTGGATCGCTGTCCTGAGTCTCCTTCCAGCTGTGGTGAGGTAAAGGATTTAACGTCTTACCACGCGGTCCTCCTGCAGGCTTGTCTGTTCGTGGATCATCCCATTCCTGTGAAAGGCAGGTAGTTCAATTTCTTCCAGATCATCCACTTCCTCTTCTGTGTCCGATTCATGAGGCATCTGGATAGGGCATCAGCATTGGCATTCTTGCGGCCCGCTCGTACTTGACTGTGAATTGGTAGTTTGACAGCCGAGTCCACCAGCATTGTTCCATGGCTCCCAGCTTAGCTGTTTCAAGATGCGTCAAGGGGTTGTTATCAGTGTAGGCAGTGAACTTGCTGGAGGCTAGGTAGTGCTTAAACCTCTCCGTGATGGCCCAGACCAGTGCTAGGAACTCCAATTTGAAGCTGCTGTAGTTCTCTGGGTTCCTCTCGGTCGGGCGGAGCTTCCTGCTCACATAGGCGATGACTTTCTCCAGGCCATTTTGCTTCTGACTGAGGACAGCTCCCAATCCTTCATTGCTGGCATCAGTATACACAGGAACGGCTGGCTGTAGTCAGGATAGGCTAGGATCTCATCACCTGTCAGGATCTCCTTATTTCCTTGAATGCCTCAGCCTGTTCTTTACCCCAGTGGAATGGAGAATTTCTGCTCTTGAGGGACTGTCCCACCAGGAGGACTTGCAGAGGTGCTGCTTTCTTGGTGTAATCCTTCACAAACCTCCGGTAGTATCCTGTCAGTCCCAGGAACTGTCGCACCTCCTTGAGATTTTTCGGCTCCGGCCATTTCTGGATGGCGGTGATCTTCTCAGGGTCTGGCGCTACTCCTTCTGAGCTGACAATATGTCCCAGATACTGTACCTTTTGTTTGAGCAGATGGCACTTTGAAGGCTTCAGTTTCATCCCATACTTGGACAGTGACTCGAATACCTCCGCCAGGTGCTTCAAGTGATCTTCATACGTCTTGGAGTACACAATTACGTCGTCCAGGTACAGCAACACAGTTTCAAAGTTGAGATGTCCCAGGCAGCTCTCCATCACTCTCTGAAACGTTCCAGGGGCACTGCTGAGTCCAAACGGCATCCTGTCGAACTCACAGAGTCCCATCGGGGTGGTGAAAGCCGTCTTCTCCCGATCCTCCTCAGCCACAGCTACTTGCCAGTACCCACTAGTGAGGTCAAGGGTGGAAAAGTAATTAGCAGTCTTTATTGCAGCTAAGGATTCCTCAATGCGTGGTAAAGGGTATGCATCTTTATGTGTAATGCGATTTACTTGTCTGTAATCTACACACATTCTCATGCTTCCATCCTTTTTCCTGACTAAGACTAGAGGTGCTGCCCAGGGACTGCAACTATCCCTTATCACCCCTGCTTCCTTCATATCACGCAACATTTCCTTGGCTTTCTGGTAGTGTGCTGGTGGTATATTCCTGTACCGTTCTTTAATGGGAGGATGATTGCCTGTGGGGATGTGATGTTGAACCCCTTTAATTTTCCCAAAGTCGAGTGGGTGTTTGCTGAATACCTGTGCATACTCCTGAACTACTCGATATACTCCTTGTTTCTGGTGGGCTGGAGTGGTGTCTGTCCCGACATGGAGCTGCTGACACCAATCCTCCACCTGGGTGGTCGGACCGTTATCCTCCACTGGTTGTGGGGAGGTTAAGGGCTCCGTTGTGTGAATGGAGTTATTATCCACAGCATGTAACTTAGCAACAGTGGCATAACGTGGTAATTTGACTTCATCCTCTCCCCAGTTGAGAAGACGCACTGGCACCCTCCCATTATGTACCTCCACTACCCCTCTGGCAGTCAAGAGTGTAGGTCTGTGTTCTGAACAATGGGGCTCTACTACTGCTTGGTAGTTCTGTCCTCTCAGACCTATTGCTGCTCTACACCAAATAAGCATTTCACTCATTGGGGGTATCACAATGGGGTTCGGGTCTGTTACCCGTACATTACGAATCTCACCACCGGTCAGTTTCACTTGCTGCTGGCACATCAGGGTCCGGATCTCCTTCCGGATCACTCCCTTTTGCCTTGGTCTGGCAACATCGGCGAGCTGTTGGAGTAAAAACACAACCTCCTCCAAACAGTTACTAATAATGTTAGTGCCTAAAACCACATTCAAACCATTTTCCTCATTAACAGTCTTCACTACAAGAAGTCCCTGATCTTTTAGCTCCACTCTCCCCACTTTTACGTCTACGTTTTTAGCCCCCAGTAAGTCAAGAGGGAGGCCATTAGAGGCGTATATGGCAAAGTCAGGGTTTGGGGGTTGGAGACCGTCACTGGACCAGTATCTATTGTAGAGAACATCAGGTATGACGGTTACCTGAGATCCAGTGTCCAGCAGGGCAGGGATTGCGATCCCGTCCAGTATGATGGACAGGTATGGTCTTCCTCCCACAAACCTGTGGTTCCAATCTGAGGGGCCTGAGGAGTCTATTCCTGGGTGTTGGCCCTCGGACCCAGGATTTGCTTGTTTAAAGGACACCGACGTGCTGGGTGACCTTCTCTGTGGCAGCGGTAGCAGATGATCTCTCGGCGAGGATGATGCTGGTCGCGGGTCCTTCCTAGGGGTGGCGTTGTCCTCCTCCGGTGGGGCGACGTCCTGCTTCCCCTCCGGTTCATCCAAGGGACATCCTCTGGGCAGTCAGCTAGCAGGATCTTTCCTTCTTCCTCCGTCGGCAGTTGCAGGGCACTCATTACAGTGGCCAGGATTTTTGGTCAGCTGGCGCACTTCTGAGCGCAGACAGTCCAGCTCAGTAGGGGGCGCCACCTGCGTTTTGGCTTCCGCAACCAGCGGGGAAAAGGTGGATGCTGCTGGCTTTAGGGTGGCTTCACTCGGGTGACACTGGGTTGCCATCTTGGGTGTTTCCAGGGTCGCAGTCCTTTTATAGCCATATCCTTAAGGGCATCAAAGGTAGCATCAGGATGATCCAAGGACCACCAGTGCACAGTCCTGCTTTCAGCTTGGGACCTCAGTCCTCGTACAAATTGTTCTTTTAACATTTTATTCTCTTTGGTGACACTCATAGGGTTAACTTGTTTGAGAGCTCGCAGGACCCCTTGTAGTTGGCAGGCATAGTCCCTAGTGCTATCATCTGGTTTCTGGGAGCATTGGTAAAACCTCATTCGAAGATCTGTTTCAGTGTGATCCTCAAAGATAGTCTGTAGCTTTAAGTAAATTGCAAGCACTGATTCCTGGTCTGCAGCTGTCCAAGTTTCTACTTCTCTCTCTGCAGCACCAGTCAATTGTCCCACTACCACTGCAGCTCTCTGCTTTTCTGTCAAACGGGTACATGTCCATTATGCTGCATATTTTTCGCTTGAACCCTGACAGGGTGTCTGGTTTGCCGCTGTACTGAGGGAGCCACTTTGCTCCAGGCATGTATGGCAGCGTTAGCGGTACTATCGGGGCCACAGGACCAGGTGAGGGGCCAGCGTTTCCAGCCTGTGCGACAGCGCCGGTGGGTAAGTCATTGGAGCGGTCGCCCTCGGCCGCGCTATCAGCTTGCGGCTGCGACATGTCTGCGCCCCCCTAGTTAAGCGTGGCCTACCTTCTCTGAAGGCTGCAGCACCGCAGGGCACAGCGATGTAGAAGGACCTGCGTCGCCGGCGCTCTGACGTCAAAGCGTTCACTGAAGCTCTCCACAGGACCTGCCGCCGTGTCAGCGTTGGGGGCGTGTCCAGGACTCAGCGCGCTACTGCAGGTACGCCCACTAGTTTTCGCGCCGTGGCACTGTAAATGGCGGGCAAATGGCGGGAAATCTTCACCACATACAAAACACAGTCTTTTAGTGAGGCACACAGTACCCGGTGGCAACGGGCACGAGTTTCTCCGTTGCTCAAGGGCACGAAATCCTGTTTGTGACGCCAGAGATGAGCCACCCGCCAGGGCCGTGAGGTACTCGGCACCGAGCCCGTCGACTTCTATGGGGGATGTCACGGGCAGTACACGGCTCGGTCCGTGGCCCTGGGCTCACTGGAATGTGGGATATTTACAGGTGAATTGAATATTGGTATGGGGATTCGTGACGCCACTTGTGGTATCTGGTCAGGATGACCAGCACTGCTATGCAGATCCACTGAAGGGTTAATATTGTGCAGCTAGATGTTAAGCCTTCCACAAGTAAGGCTGATTCCTCCAGGGCAGATAGATGTGTAGAAATGCAGGACAGACGGGGACCCGGCAGTCAGGGGCAATAAGGTAGACACACACATAAGTCACTTTGGTACCTTTACTGAAGATGTTGCAGGCACTCCCCGGAGCACTGTAGGGTGAAGGGTGCACATCCAGATTCCTCCACTGAGTAGGTGTGTGGCCTCCTGTTCTCTGCCTTTTTGTAATGAAGTCTTGGCCTGCGTGTAGCTGGGCCTAGCTTAGTCTCCGTCTTGTACCTGGCTGGCCTTGTGGTTGGACCTTCTCTCTGAAAGGACAATGTCCTTGATGACCGGGCCCGGCCAGACTCTGTCCTCCTGATCCTGCTACGTATCAGCTCTGTGGTACTCCTGGGACTTGTAGTCCTCCAGGAACTCCGGTGTTCTCCTAATGGGTCGTGGAGATCCCTATAGGCTCGGACCCCGGTGTCCGGTAATACTTGCTGAGATGAGCTATAGAGGCTCCTCTGTCTCATTAACTTTCCACTCGCCTTCGGCCTACCTGGATCCTCACATGATCACACACTGGCAGTTGATGGGCTGCCTCTTCACTGCTCTCTAAGCGTCGGCAATCTTCCTCACTGAGTTGCACTCCTAGCTTCAGCTCTGACTAGGCTGGAGTGATTTCTGTACCACCCTCTACTAGACTCCACTCTCTGAACTGAATAGCTCTGCAGCCTCTCTAACCTCGGCTCTGCACTTCACTTACTGCAGGCTGACTTCTCTGAGGTGGCTGCACTGAACTGCTCTGGGTGTTTCCTGTGTCAGCTTCTTTTATGTCTAAAACAGCTCCCTCTGGTGGTCTTTGGGGATAAGTGAACGTGTGTGAATGTGTATAATGACCTCTAGTGGTATCTTCTTTCAGTGCACCCTTCTGGGAGATATGGATTTGTGTAGCCCTGGTGTTAGGCACACGCAGTACCCTGGAGAGTGTATGGCGAGACAGCAGTTTAATGCTAAATATTCATTCACTCAACATATACTAGACACACCCTTAGGGTAGTGGAGTTTACTCTTGAGGGAGTGGTCAAGGTATGTGTTAGAGTGATTTAGTGAGTCTAGTTCCTGTCTTCGGACAGTGAGGACGTGTGGAGTGAGTGTCTAGACTTCAGAGAGAGAAGACGTCTGGAGGGAGGAAGGAGTCTAGCCTGCTTTATCATCAGTTCATATCGTGGAGTCTGGTATAGGTGTTTGAATTCACCTTAGTCTAGTCAGAGCTGTATCACCTCCTCAGCATACACTGAAGGAAAGGAGAAGTTTTAGTACAGAAAGCCTTCAGCATCCCTGTCTAAAGGACGGTATCAGGTTCAGAGACGTGCTCCTGCCTGTTGATAACTGAGCATCTGTAGCTAACTTTGAAGGAAGGAAAAGAAAGAAGTGACTACTCAACCCTTGGCTAGTTTGCGTGCTTATGTTACCAGCGTGGACAAGGCGAAAGGCAAAGTGGATTTATTGGAATAGTGCTTACGGATTGAAGAAGTCCAGCACATTGCACCCGGTCACTGGGGACCGAAGGGTCACTGTTGTTTCAAGCACAGTGATAAGAAAACCAGGAATCTACCGGACCCTAGGTCGCGGCAGACAGCCCCTTATAGTCAGTACGTAACTGGGGTCAGGGGGAGTGAAGACTTTGGAGTTTCTGCAGGACAAAATAAGAATTCAGCTCCTTCACAGGAAGGCCCCTAACACAAAGCTGACTGGGCAGGTACAGCTATAGATTAGCTGGAGATTTTGAGGGAACTACGCTTCAGGCTGGTTGTACTCGTTGTATTGGAAGTAAAGGAGGCCCCTAACTTGTCCAGCTGCTGTCTCAAGATACACTCTCCTTGGATCAGCCTCCCTGGGACCTGCCTGAACATCTTACAAGTAAAGGTATGGAAAGACGCTGACCGTGTGAGACTGTGTTCTTTATCTGCACTCGACTTCACAAATCCCATAGACTTTGAGGGACCAGTCCCACCTGTAGGGGACCCGACATCTAGCTGCATCACCATCCCCTCAGAGATCTACAGCAGCGCTGGTACTAATTACCAGAATACTACAGGTGGCGTCACGAACTGTATATAAACCTATCCCCTGTAAATATATCCCCAACATACGCCAGACCGCCCGGGCCACAGACCGAGCCACAGCTACCTGTGACAAACTCCATAGACTTCCATGGGCTCGGCTCTGAGTACCCCATTGCCCTGGTAATCCACAATTGTGGTGGCGGGTCGACACAAATTGGCGTCACGAACAGGATGCGAGACTCGCGGAATTGCGAGCCCTGTGTGCCTAAGGAATTGTTTTTGTGAGAAGGACTGTTTGCACTTTTGGCGCCAAAATCGCCATTTTTGTCGCCATATTCGCGCCCTCAGGCGCTGGAGAAGAAGGTGGGCGTACCTTCATGGGCGTCTACCCCCCTGTGGCGCGAAGAAAATGCCTGCCCTCTCAAAGTGCTATTACAACATGCGATCCTGCCCTACAGCAAAGGAGGTCCGCCTCCTCTTCACCTTCCCTGCGAGGAGGAGGAGACGCAAACCCCACCTCCACGGAAGAGACCGGATGTCTCCGCAGAAAGGAAGAAGAATCTTCTGGAACATCATGGAGGCAGGACGTGTGCAGCCGAGCAGGGAAGCGGAGGAAGGCAGGCCCCGTGCCCCAGCCAAGCTGCCACCAACACCGGAGTTATCCGTGATCCTGCACCTGAAGCAGGCGTTGCTTGAGACAAGAGAAGAAAATGCACGCCTGAGGAAGATGGTCCAGGACCAACCTGGCTTTGAAGAAATTGAGAGACGCCGGCGCACCCTGGAACAGCGGAGGCTGTGGGACACGGTGGTCTCTCCCCTCAACGAACCCCCACGATTCCAGATACCGAAGAGTCTGCTGCCCAAGGCGAAGGAGCAACCGGAGGCTGCCCCCGAAAGTACCGATCCCGATCCCACCGGTGAAGCGGTGGAAGCGAAGGAGGTTGAGGAGGTACAGCCAATCCCGGAACGCCCGCCCGGCCAAGAGGCCGCAGCAGATGATCGGTCCCCGGCAGGGACACCGGAGGGGTCCTGTCCGTCACTACCAGATGTGGACTGGGACGAAATGGCGCGCCTGGATGACGTCGCCTATACCGCCCAGTGGGAACAAGAATGGCAGAGTCGTGAGGAGAAGAAGAGGCGTCAGCAGGAGGAAGAGCGGGAAACTCAGAGGAACCGTCAGCGACAATATGCCGAGCTGATTGCCGACAAGGAGACTGTCCGTCGCGACAAAGGTACCTTACGGGAACCGCGGCGGCAGGGGTGTGTGACTGAGTTCCAGCTCCGGAAGGGCTGGGGCTTTATCCGTGAACCGGGCCTCTACCCAGCGGTCTTCGTCAGCAGGCGTGACGTAGAATCTCACCTGCCGCAAGGCCATCCCGGGAGGGACTTAGCAAATGGAGATATCGTCACATATACGCGGCATTGGGGAATGAAGGGATGGTATGCCCTTAACGTCACCATCGTCCGTGACCCCGTCCCAGACGCAGGTACCGTCACTATGACCGCAGCGTCCCCGTCTCTAGATCAAGCAGTAACTGGCCGTGCCCCAGCATCGCCCCCTGCAAAGTCATCGCAACTAGCGACCCAGAGTTCATCGCAAATTAAAGCCACCGCTACATCGCAACATGCGACCCAGTCGCAATCGCAATCCCTGACGCGGTCCATATCGCTAACTGTGATTGAGACGCAATCGGTGTCATGTGGAGAGAGTGTACCCGTTGCGCCCTTGGAGGTTCGCACCAGAACTGTGGCGACCCAGACCCTGATCGCAGCACATGATTTGCTGGTCCTGGGATCAAGGGCCCATTGCGTTGTTCCAGCCCCCGGGGTGGAAAAAGTAGTGGAAAGTGTATTTGCAGAAAATGAATAAGATAGTGAAGAATTGGTGAGATCCATATCGGGTCTACCAAAAGTAAAAAGTTTGAAATGTTTTGTAAAGTTTTGCACAATTTATATAGTGAATATATATTTCTACTGTAGAATGCCCGGCTGGGTAAATGGTAAATGGTAAATGGTAAATGGTAAATGATAAATGGTAAATGATAAACAGTAACCAGAAAAGTTGCACTTTCGTATTATGTGATATTATATAATATGTCTTAGGTTTTACATTGGACTTGGAGGTTAAGGACTATGCTAACCCAGAACTTACTTGTAAATAGTTGCGCTTCGGTGCTTTCTCTTGGTTTTACATAAACCAGTCACAACTACCTCTGAAAACAAAACCCGTGTGGTGTGGCACTGAGTGAGGTCTGCAATCGGATGTCCTGCAGCCCACCCAGGACCCACGTTGAAGGTTTGGTGCGGGTCCTTCACAAGTATCTTGTATATTTATTGAATGCTATTTAATATTTGTATTTTTCTATAAAGTTTGCAACGTTCAAGATATTCTCACCTCCCGGATGGGAAGAAGTTATTGTTTGATGTTTATTGCATAAACAAAATGTCTCTTTTGTATTTTACAGCCCGGGAGTGCTGTCTTTTACCATGGGGGAATGTGTAGCCCTGGTGTTAGGCACACGCAGTACCCTGGAGAGTGTATGGCGAGACAGCAGTTTAATGCTAAATATTCATTCACTCAACATATACTAGACACACCCTTAGGGTAGTGGAGTTTACTCTTGAGGGAGTGGTCAAGGTATGTGTTAGAGTGATTTAGTGAGTCTAGTTCCTGTCTTCGGACAGTGAGGACGTGTGGAGTGAGTGTCTAGACTTCAGAGAGAGAAGACGTCTGGAGGGAGGAAGGAGTCTAGCCTGCTTTATCATCAGTTCATATCGTGGAGTCTGGTATAGGTGTTTGAATTCACCTTAGTCTAGTCAGAGCTGTATCACCTCCTCAGCATACACTGAAGGAAAGGAGAAGTTTTAGTACAGAAAGCCTTCAGCATCCCTGTCTAAAGGACGGTATCAGGTTCAGAGACGTGCTCCTGCCTGTTGATAACTGAGCATCTGTAGCTAACTTTGAAGGAAGGAAAAGAAAGAAGTGACTACTCAACCCTTGGCTAGTTTGAGTGCTTATGTTACCAGCGTGGACAAGGCGAAAGGCAAAGTGGATTTATTGGAATAGTGCTTACGGATTGAAGAAGTCCAGCACATTGCACCCGGTCACTGGGGACCGAAGGGTCACTGTTGTTTCAAGCACAGTGATAAGAAAACCAGGAATCTACCGGACCCTAGGTCGCGGCAGACAGCCCCTTATAGTCAGTACGTAACTGGGGTCAGGGGGAGTGAAGACTTTGGAGTTTCTGCAGGACAAAATAAGAATTCAGCTCCTTCACAGGAAGGCCCCTAACACAAAGCTGACTGGGCAGGTACAGCTATAGATTAGCTGGAGATTTTGAGGGAACTACGCTTCAGGCTAGTTGTACTCGTTGTATTGGAAGTAAAGGAGGCCCCTAACTTGTCCAGCTGCTGTCTCAAGATACACTCTCCTTGGATCAGCCTCCCTGGGACCTGCCTGAACATCTTACAAGTAAAGGTATGGAAAGACGCTGACCGTGTGAGACTGTGTTCTTTATCTGCACTCGACTTCACAAATCCCATAGACTTTGAGGGACCAGTCCCACCTGTAGGGGACCCGACATCTAGCTGCATCACCATCCCCTCAGAGATCTACAGCAGCGCTGGTACTAATTACCAGAATACTACAGGTGGCGTCACGAACTGTATATAAACCTATCCCCTGTAAATATATCCCCAACATACGCCAGACCGCCCGGGCCACAGACCGAGCCACAGCTACCTGTGACAAACTCCATAGACTTCCATGGGCTCGGCTCTGAGTATCCCATTGCCCTGGTAATCCACAATTGTGGTGGCGGGTCGACACAGATTCAGTCGCAGCTGGGCTCCACACTTACAGCCTGCAATGACCCTGCTACCTCCTCACCACTACCAGAGATATCGCCTCAACCAACACCGGAACTGCTGCAACCCCCCGACCTACTGTCTCCTGCCCCACAATCCTGTAGAATGTAAGCCCGAAAGGGCAGGGTCCTCTCCCCTCTGTATCAGTCTGTCATTGTTAGTTTGTTTACTGTAAGTGATACCTGTAATCTGTATGTAACCTTCTCATGTACAGCACCATGGAATCAATGGTGCTACAGAAATAAATAATAATAATAATATTTCTGTTACAATGGACAATACGTATGTACGACTGCTGTTCCATTTATTCTCTATGGGATGCAGAGCCCTGCGCTTGGCTTTTGCCAGCAGCCCCATAGAGAGTGATTGGAGGAGCGGGGAGTCGGTATAAAAATGTCCTTATCTGACGATCAATGGGGGCCCCTGCGGTCGGGCACCCAACAAAAGAACAAGTCATCTCATATCCTGTGGGTAGGTAATAGCTTATTTTCCCCAGACAATCCCTTTAAAACATTACACTCACATTATATTACAGAGGGTACAGTAGAGGCCATATAACCATTGGTGGATTATTTTTAATGCATCCATTTAAAAAGTCACGAGCGTGCGGTAAGGGTTAATGTTAGTTTTAGGAAGGCAAGCTCTTGTATCCAGCCATGCTGCCTAAATGAATCAATGCTAACTATGTCCTTCTAATTGTTACTTTCTGTTAAGCTAAAACTGCCCCGCTCACCAAAATGTTACAAGCTGACCCCCCAGGAGACCTTCTTTATATAAAGGATAGGCGCTGTATACGCAAAGGACATGTACAGTCATGGCCAAAAGTTTTGAGAATGACACAAATATTATATTTTCACATGATCTGTTGCCCTCTGGTTTTTATGTGTGTTTGACAGATGTTTTTATCACAGACAGAAATATAATTGCAAACAAATGAGTAACAAAAGCTTATATTGACAGTTAGAATGAGTTAATGCAGCAAGTCAATATTTGCAGTGTTGACCCTTCTTCTTCAGGACCTCTGCAATTCTCCCTGGCATGCTCTGAATCAACTTCTGGATCAAATCCTGACTGATAGCAGTCCATTCTTGCACAATCAATGCTTTCATTTTGCCAGAATTTTTAGTTTTTGTTCGTCCACCCGTCTCTTGATGATTGACCACAAGTTCTCAATGGGATTAAGATCTGGGGAGTTTCCAGGCCATGGACCCAAAATCTCTATGTTTTGTTCCCTGAGCCATTTAGTTATCACCTTTGCTTTATGGCAAGGTGCTCCATAATGCTGCAAAAGGCACTGTTGATCGCCAAACTGCTCTTGGAGGGTTGGGAGAAGTTGCTCTTGGAGGACATTCTGGTACCATTCTTTATTCATGGCTGTGTTTTTAGGCAAGACTGTGAGAGAGCCGATTCCCTTGGCTGAGAAGCAACCCCACACATGAATGGTTTCAGGATGCTTAACAGTTGGCATGAGACAAGACAGGTGGTAGCGCTCACCTTGTCTTCTCCGAATGAGGCGTTTTCCTGATGTCCCAAACAATCGAAAAGGGGATTCATCAGAGAAAATAACTTTACCCCAGTCCTCAGCAGTCCACTGCCTGTACCTTTTGCAGAATATCAGTCTGTCCATGATGTTTTTTCTGGAGAGAAGTGGCTTCTTTGCTGCCCTCCTTGAGACCAGACCTTGCTCCAAGAGTCTCCGCCTCACAGTGCGTGCAGATGCACTCACACCTACCTGCTGCCATTCCTGAGCAAGCTCTGCACTGCTGGTAGCCCGATCCCGCAGCTGAAATACTTTTAAGAGACGGTCCTGATGCTTGCTGGTCTTTCTTGGGCGCCCTGGAGCCTTTTTGGCAACAATGGAACCTCTCTCCTTGAAGTTCTTGATGATGCAATAGATTGTTGACTGAGGTGCAATCTTTCTAGCTGCGGTACTCTTCCCCAGGGCCGGCTCCAGGTTTTTATGGGCCCCGGGCAAAAGAGCCTCAGTGGGCCCCTTTAACACAGACCACAATTCATGATGCACAGATACGGCAGAGAAATATAGGTACAGTACAATGCCAAATACTTCACTTCTTCCATTACATGAGTGATATCTATTGTAAATTGTACAATAGCTCAAAAACCGCCAAATCCTCGCAGCGCACAGTACAGACTGGACAGTACAGTCCTCCATACAATATTATGGGCACCACATAGTCTCCCCCTCATCACCCATTTAATACCCCATGCAGGATGTCACCCCCATCCCCCATATAATGCTCCATACAAAATACTGGACCCAATATAATGCTCCATACAAAATACTGGACCCAATATAATGCTCCATACAGGATACTGGTCCCCATATAATGCTCCATACAGGATACTAGTCCCCATATAATGCTCCATACAAAATATGGAACTCTCCTCTGCGCTGTGCTGCGTTCTGCACTGTCACGGCTCAGGAAAGGGCGCTGTGGAAAGACTCCCCATTATCATCATCATTGTCTCCCCATCATCATCATTGCCTTCCCATCATCATCAATGCCTGCCCATCATCATCATCGTCTCCCCATCATCATCGCCTCCCCATTATCATCAATGCCTGCCCATTATCATCATCGCCTCCCCATCATCATCATGGCCTCCCCATTATCATCAATGCCTGCCCATCATCATCATGGCCTCCCCATTATCATCAATGCCTGCCCATCATCATCATAGCCTCCCCATCATCATCAATGCCTGCCCATTATCATCAATGCCTTCTCATCATCATCAATGCCTCCCCATCATCATCAATGCTTCCCCATCATCATCAATGCCTGCCCATTATCATCATCGCCTCCCCATCATCATCAATGCCTCCCCATTATCATCATCATCACTGCCCTCCCCCCACCACCATCACACAGACAGCACCGCAGCACTCTCACATACATACATACACACACACACACACACACACAAAGCACTGCACTACATACACACACACTGATACACACAGACGCACACACATCACATCTCACCTGTCCGGTGTCCGCGCGCTCTCTGCCACAGCCGGCCGCTGAATGATGATGTCATTCAGCGACGCTGCTGTGAGAGGAAGCGCAGGCGCCCCCTGGAGACCGGAGCTGCGGCAGCATGGGGCTCAAAGGTAAGTACTATGCCGGCTGCTGCCGGGGCCCTGAGCAAGCGGGGGGGCCCAGTGGCGGCGCTGACACCGCTAACGGGCGCTGGGGTGCCCGACGGCGAGTGGGCCCCCCCGCCTGCTCAGGGCCCCGGCACTTGCCCGGGTATGCCGGGTGCTGACGCCGGCCCTGCTCTTCCCTGTTAGGCCATTTTTGTGCATTGCAATGATGACTGCACGTGTTTCTTTAGAGATAACCATGGTTAACAGAAGAGAAACAATGATGCCAAGCACCAGCCTAATTTTAAAGTGTCCAGTGGTGTCATTCTTACTTAATCATAACAGATTGATCTCCAGCCATGTCCTCATCAACACCCACACCTTGTTAATACAGCAATCACTGAAAAGAGGTTAGCTGGTCCTTTTAACCCCTTCATGACCCAGCCTATTTTGACCTTAAAGACCTTGCCATTTTTTGCAATTCTGACCAGTGTCCCTTTATGAGGTAATAACTCAGGAACGCTTCAACGGATCCTGGCGATTCTGAGATTGTTTTTTCGTGACATATTGGGCTTCATGTTAGTGGTAAACATAGGTGGATAATTTTTGCGTTTATTTGTGAAAAAAATGGAAATTTGGCGAAAATTTCGAAAATTTCGTATTTTCAAATTTTTTATTTTTATTCTGTTAAACCAGAGAGTTATGTGAAACAAAATAGTTAATAAATAACATTTCCCACATGTCTCCTTTACATCAGCACAATTTTGGGACAACATTTTTTTTTGTTAGGAAGTTATAAGGGTTAAATTTGACCAGCGATTTCTCATTTTTACAGCAAAATTTACAAAACCATTTTTTTTAGGGACCACCTCACATTTGAAGTCACTTTGAGGGGTCTATATGGCAGAAAATACCCAAAAGTGACACCATTATAAAAACTGCACCCCTCAAGCTACTCAAAACTACATTCAAGAAGATTATTAACCCTTCAGGTGCTTCTAAGGAACTAAAGAAACGTGGAAGGAAAAAATGGACATTTTAATTTTTCCAACAAAAATTTTCTTATAGCATCAATTTTTTCATTTTTACATGGGCAACAGGATAAAATAGATCCTAAAATTTGTTGGGCAATTTCTCCTGAGTACACAAATACCTCATATTGGTCATAACACTGTTGGGCGCACAGCAGGCTCGAAGGGAAGGAGCGCCATTTGACTTTCTGAATGAAAATATGCTGGAATATTTAGCGGTTGCCATGTCGCATTTGGAGAGTCCCTGTGTACCTAAACATTGGAGCTCCCACACAAATGACCCCATTTTGGAAACTAGACCCCCTAAGGATCTTATCTAGATGCATAGTGAGCACTTTGAACCCCCAGGTGCTTCACAAATTGATCCGTAACAAAAAGAAAGTACTTTTTTGTTCACAAAAATTTTCTTTTAGACTCAGTTTTTTCATTTTCACATGGGCAACAGGATAAATTGGATCCTAAAATTTATTGGCCAATTTCTCCTGAGTACACAGATACCTCATATGTGGTCATAAACCACTGTTTGGGCTCACAGCAGGGCTCAGAAGGGAAGGAGCGCCATTTGACTTTTTGAATGGAAAATATGCTGGAATATTTAGCGGTTGCCATGTCGCATTTGGAGAGTCCCTGTGTGCCTAAACATTGGAGCTCCCCACAAGTGACCCCATTTTGGAAACTAGACCCCCTAAGGATCTTATCTAGATGCATAGTGAGCACTTTGAACCCCCAGGTGCTCCACAAATTGATCCGTAAATAAAAGAAAGTACTTTTTTTTTCCCAAAAATTTTCTTTTAGCATCAGTTTTTTCATTTTCACATGGGCAATAGTATAAATTGGATCCTAAAATTTGTTGGGCAATGTCTCCTCAGTACACAGATACCTCATATGTGGTCATAAACCATTGTTTGGGTGCACGGCAGGGCTCAGAAGGGAAGGAGCGCCATTTGACTTTTTGAATGGAAAATATGCTGGAATATTTAGCGGTTGCCATGTCGCATTTGGAGAGTCCCTGTGTGCCTAAACATTGGAGCTCCCCCACAAGTGACCCCATTTTGGAAACTAGACCCCCCAAGGAACTTATCTAGATGCATAGTGAGCACTTTGAACCCCAAGGTGCTTCACAGAAGTTTATAACGCAGAGCCGTGAAAATAAAAAATCATTTTTTTTTCTCAAAAAATGATATTTTGGCCCTCTATTTTTTATTTTCACAATGGTTACAGGAGAAATTGGACCCCAAAAGTTTTGTCCAGTTTTGTCCTGAGTACGCTAGTACCCCATATGTGGGGGGGAACCACTGTTCGGGCACACATTGGGGCTCGGAAGGGAAGTAGTAACGTTTTGAAATGCCGACTTTGATGGAATGGTCTGCGGGAGTCATGTTACGTTTGCAGAGCCCCTGATGTGCCTAAACAGTAGAAACTCCCCACAAGTGACCCCATTTTGGAAACTAGACCAAGCAAACAACTTATCTAGATGTGTGGTGAGCACTTTGAACCCCAAAGGGATACACAGAAGTTTATAACGCCCGGGCATGAAAATAAAAAAATCATATTTTTTCCACAAACATGATCTTTAGTCCCCAATTTTTTTATTTTCCCAAGGGTAACAGGAGAAATTAAGACCCCAAAAGTTGTTGTCCAATTTGTCCTGAGCACGCTGATATCCCATATATGGGAGAAAACTACTGTATGGGCACACGTCGAGGCTCGGAAGGGAAGTAGTGACGTTTTGAAATGCTGACTTGATGGAATGGTCTGCTGGCGTTATGTTACGTTTGCAGAGCCCATGATGTGCCTAAACAGTAGAAACCCCCCCAAGTGACCCAATTTTGAAAACTAGATCCCCCAAGGAACTCCTCTAGATGTGTGGTAAGCAGTTTGAATCTCCAAGTTCTTCACAGAAGTTTATAACGCAGAGCCGTGAAAATAAAAAATCATTTTTTTTTCCACAAAAATAATTTTTTAGTCCCCAATTTTTTTCCCCAATGTTAACAGGAGAAATTAGACCCCCAAAGTTGTTGTGCAATTTTTCCTGAGTACGCTGATACCCCATATGTGGGGGTAAACCACTGTTTGGGCATACCACGGGGCTTGGAATAAAGGGAGTACTGTTTGACTTTTTGAAAGCAAAATTTGCAGGAATCAATGGTGGCGCCATGTCGCGTATGGAGACCCCCTGATGTGCCTAAATAGTGGAAACCCCTCAATTCTAACTCCAACCCTAACCCCAACACACCCCTAACCCTACATCACAAACCTTAAACCATACAACCCTAACCCCAACACACCCTAACCCTAATCCCAACTCTAACCATAAACCTAACCACAAGCCTAACCCTAATCCCAACCCTAAACCCAAAACACCCCTAACACTTATCCTAACTCTAACCCTAACCACAAACCTAACCCTAATCCCAACCCTAACCCAAATTCCAACCCTAACCCAAATTTCAACCCTACCCAAATTCTAACCATAACCCTAATTCTAACCCTAATGCTAACCCTAATGCTAACCCTAGTTCTAACACTAACCCTAAGGCTGGGTTCATATTGTGATTTACCAGCCCGTTCAACACGTAGCGTTGACGGGCTGGTAACGGTATAGCATAACGCGATCGCGTTATGCTATACCCACTAGCGCAGATGAATCAGCAGATGATTCATCTGTGCTAGCGGTGACGGAGCTCAGACGCTGCAGCCCGTGTCCGAGGCTCCGTCACTAAATGACGGCACGTCGCGAACGCATGCCGCTTATCAGCATACGTTGCGATCCGCACACAAATGGGGTGAATGGCAGCGTTAACGGACTGCGTTACACCGCGTTATACCGTGGTGAAACGCAGTCCATCTAACGGACTGCCATAATGCAATATGAACCCAGCCTAACCCTAACGCCCCGTGCACACGTTGCAGATTTTTCTAAAATCCGCACGTAAAATGACCTGCGTTTTACCTGCGTATTTAGCGCGGTTTTTCCCTGCGGTTTTTCCACCTATAATGGAATAGGTGTAAAACTGCTGCGGAATCCGCACAAAGAATTGACATGCTGCGGATTTAAAAATGCAGCAAATCCGCGCTGAAAAATCCGCAGCATGTGCACCAAATCTGCTGCAGATCAGCAGCAAAATCCACTGCGGATCAGCAGCAAAATCCGCTGCGGATCAGCAGCAAATTCCGCTGCGGATCAGCAGCAAATTCCGCTGCGGATCCGCAGCAAAATCCGCTGCGGATCAAAAATCCGCCGCGGATCAGCAGCAAAATCCGCCGCGGATCAGCAGCAAAATCCGCCGCGGATCCGCAGCAAAATCCGACCGCGGATCCGCCAGCAAAATCCGCAACGTGTGCACAGGGCCTAATAGGAAAAAAAAAAAAAAAATCTTTATTTTTTTTTATTTGTCCCTACCTATGATAAAGGGGGAGTTCATTTACTTTTTTTTATTTTGATCACTGTGACAGTTTATCACAGTGATCAAAATAAATTTTTGGACACTGGGGGGGCGCACTGCGCATGCGCCCGCCATTTTCCAAGATGGCGGCGCCCATGAAGAGGCCCGGGCGGATGCTGGGACCGATCCAGGGACATCGGTGGATCGGGAGAGGTGAGTAGGGTGGTCGGAAGGTTAGGGGGGGGGATCGGAAGGTGGGGGCACTGGAGCAAAGGAGGAGGGAGACTGTTAGTGACGGCGGTGACCGATCGCTGCCATCTTTCGGTGGCGGCGGCCGATCGCTGCCGTGACTACGTGTGGGGGGGTCAGGGCTCGATGTCCAGCCATGGCAGATGCTATTGCAGCATCGGCCATGGCTGGATTGTAATATTTCACCAATTAAATTGGTGAAATATTACAGATTGCTCTGATTGGCTGTTTCACTTTTAACAGCCAATCAGAGCGATCGTGGCCACGGGGGGTTAAGCCAACCCCCCTGTGGTGAAGCACAAAGGGTCCTGTGCCTGCGGGTCGGGTGACCTTTGAGTGACCCCGGTCTCCCGGCCCGCAGGAACGCGATCCTTTCATGACACAGGGTATGCGTCATAGGTCGGATTGGCACCGACTTTCATGACGCATACGCTGTGTCAAAGGTCGGGAAGGGGTTAAGGCAGGGCTGCAATGATGTTGAAATGTGTTTTGGGGGATAAAGTTTATTTTCTAGCCAAATATTGACTTTGCAAGTAATTGCTGTTAAGCTGATCACTCTTTATAACATTCTGGAGTATATGCAAATTGCCATTAGAAAAAGTGAAGCAGTAGACTTTGTAAAAATTAGTATTTGTGTCATTCTCAAAACTTTTGTCCATGACTGTACAGCTATCACCTGGATGATGTAAAGAAAAATTGACAAAATGCTTGAATGCTACGTGAACATTTTTTATTACTACTCCTTTATTACAGATAGATGGGAAATTACATTCTGTTCTGCTTTTTGAATAAATGTATTTGTACGCTAAGATTACTATGCCTTTAACCCCTTAAGGAACAAGCCATTTTGTAGGTTAATGACCAGGCCAATTTTTACAATTCTGACCACTGTCACTTTATGTGCTTATAACTCTGGAACACTTCAACGGATCTTGTCGATTCTGAGAATGTTTTCTCGTTACATATTGTACTTCATGTTAGTGGTAAAATTTCTTCGATATAACTTGCATTTATTTATGAAAAAAACAGAAATATGGCAAAATGTTGAAAATTTTGCAATTTTCAAACTTTTAATGTTTATGCCCTTAAATCAGAGAGATAAGTCACAAAAAATAGTTAATAAATAACATTTCCCACACGTCTACTTTACATCAGCACAATTTTGGAACCAAAATTTTTTTTTGTTAGGAAGTTATGTGTTAAAAATTGACCAGCGATTTCTCATTTTTACAGCAAAATTTACAAAACCATTTTTTTAGGGACCACCTCACATTTGAAGTGACTTTGAGGGGTCAATATGACAGAAAATACCCAAAAGTGACACCATTCTAAAAACTGCACCCCTCAAGGTGTTCAAAACCACATTCAAGAAGTTTATTAACCCTTTAGGTACTTCACAAGAATTGAAGCAATGTGGAAGGAAAAAATGAACATTTAACTTTTTTTCCCCAAAATTTTTCTTTCGACACAATTTTTTTTAATTTTGTCAAGGGTATCAGGAGAAAGTGAACCACAATATTTGTTGTACAATTTCTCCTGAGTACACCGATACCCCATGTGTGGAGGAAGACCAATCTTTCGGCGCACTGCAGTGCTCAGATTGGAAGGAGCATCATTTGAGATTTTGAATGTCAAATTGGCTGGAATCGAGAGCGGACACCATGTCGCGTTTGGAAAGCCCCTGATGTACCTAAACAGTGGAAACCCCCATAAGTGACCCAATTTTGGAAACTAGACCCCCAAGGAACTTATCTAAATGTGTGGTGAGCACTTTGAACCCCCAAGGGCTTCACAGAAGGTTATAACGTAGAGCCGTAAAATTAAAAAATCATATTTTTTCCACAAAAATAATATTTTCACCCCCAATTTATATTTTCCAAAGGATAAAAGGACCCCAAAAGTTATTGTGCAATTTGTCCTGAGTACGCTGATACCCCATATGCAGGGCCGGCTCCAGGCTTTTATGGGCCCCGGGCGAAAGAGTCTCAATGGGCCCCTTTAACACAGACCACAATTCATGATGCACAGATACGGCAGAGAAATATAGGTATAGTACAATGCCAAACACATCTCTTCTTCCATTACATGAGTGATATCAATTGTAAATTCTACAATAGCTCAGAAACCTCCGAATTCTCACAGCGCACAGTGCAGACCGGACAGTATAGTCCTCCATACAATATTATGGGCACCACATAGTCTCCCCCTCATCACTCATATAATACCCCATGCAGGATGTCACTCCCCCCCATTCCCCATATAATGCTCCATACAGAATATGGACCCCATATAATGCTCCATACAGAATACTGGACCACATAAATTGCTCCATACAGGATACTGGTCCCCTCCCCATATAATGCTCCATACAAAATATGGAGCTCTCCTCTGCACTGCCCTGCGCTCCGCACTGTTATGGCTCAGAAGAGGCCGTATCACCTCCCTATCACCTCCATCATGGCCTTCTCCCCTTCACCTCCATCAATGCCTTCTCCCCATCACCTCCATCAATGCCTTCTCCTCATCACCCCCATCATTGCCTTCTCCCCATCACCTCCATCATGGCCTTCTCCCAATCACCCCCATCATTGCCTTCTCCCCATCACCTCCATCATGGCCTTCTCCCCATCACCCCCATCATTGCCTTCTCCCCATCACCTCCATCATGGCCTTCTCCCCATCACCCCATCATGGCCTTCTCCCCATCACCTCCATCAATGCCTTCTCCCCATCACACCCATCATTGCCTTCTCCCCATGACCTCCATCAAGGCCTTCTCCCCATCACCTCTATCAACGCCTGGGGCCCAGTGGTGCCGCGGGCACCGCTCTCCTCCGCTGACAGGTGCTGGAGTGCCCGACGGCGAGTGGGCCCACCCGCCTGCTCAGGGCCTCGGCACTTGCCCGGGTAAGCCGGGTGCTGACGCCGGCCCTGCCCATATGTGGGGGTAAACCACTATTTGGGCGCATGGCAGAGGTCTAAAGGGAAGCAGCGCCATTTGACTTTTTTGGCTGGAATTGAGATTGGAAGCCAGGTCGCATTTGAAGAGTCCCTGATGTGCCTAAACAGTGGAAACCCCCACAAGTGACCCCATTTTGGAAACTAGACCACCCAAGGAACTTATCTAGATGTGTGGTGAGCACTTTGAACCCCCAAGGGCTTCACAGAAGGTTATAACGTAGATCCGTAAAATCAAAAAATCATATCTTTTCCACAAAAATGATCTTTCCCCTCCCCAAAATTTTTATTTTCCAAAGGGTAAAAGGACCCCAAAAGTTATTGTGCAATTTTTCCTGAGTACGCTGATACCCCATATGTGGGGGTAAACCACTATTTGGGGGCACGGCAGAGCTCGGAAGGGAAGGAGCGCCGTTTTCGAATTTGATGGAATGTTCTGCTGGTGTCATGTCGCGTTTGGAGAGCCCCTGATGTGCCTAAACAGTAGAAACCCCCCACAAGTGACCCCATTTTGGAAACTAGACCCCCCCAAGCAACTTATCTAGATGTGTGGTGAGCACTTTGAACCCCCAAGTGCTTCACAGAAATTTATAACATAGAGCCGTGAAAATAAAAAAATCATTTTTTTCCACAAAAATGTTTTTGTCCCCAAATTTTTATTTTTATAAGGGTAACAGGAGAAATTGGACCCCAAAAGTTCATGTGCAACTTGTCCTGAGTACGCTGATATCCCATATGTGAGAGTAAACCACTGTGATCGCCTTACTGCGATCTTTGGGATGCAGAATGAACAAATCCACAAAAGGTGAAGAATTGGTTTTCTTTTTTACGCCGTTCCTCGTGCGGTATTAGTGATTAGGTGACTTTATTCTTCGGATTGGTGCGATTACAGCGATACCAGATTTACATCCTTTTTTCATGTTTAGCTTCTGTCACACACTAAAAGACGATTTTTTTGGAAGAATTTTTTGTAAGAAATTTTTGCATCATCGTATTTAGAGAGCTATAATTTTTCCATATTTCGGCCGACAGAGTTGTCTGTGGGCTTATTTTTTGCGGGACGAGCTGATGTTTTTATTGGTACCATATTCGGGCACATAACATATTTTGATCGCTTCCTATTCAGATTTTTGTGGAGGAGAATAAACAAAACCCAGCAATTCAGGAATTGTTTTTTTTTTCCTCCGTTCCGCTTGTGGTAAAATTGTTAAAGCAGCTTTATTCTTCGGGTCACTACGATTACAGCGATACCTCATTTATATCTTTTTTTTATGTTTTGGCGTTTTTTACACAATAAAAACTTATAGAAAAAATAATTATTTTTGCATCACTTTATTCTGCGAGCTATAACTTTTTTTATTTTTTTGCTGATAATGCTGTTTGGCAGCTTGTTTTTTGCGGGACAAGATGACGTTTTCAGTGGTACCATGTTTATTTATAACCGTATTTTTGATCGCGTGTTATTGCATTTTTACAAGCGGTATGATGATACCGCTTGGAAAAAGTATAATTTACTACTTTTTTTGTTTTTTTTTGCGGCTTTCACTGAAGGGGTTATCTAAGGTTACACTTTTATAGATGGGATTTTTACGGACGCGGCAATACCAAGCATGTTTATTTTTTTTGTTTTTTGTAGTTTTTTTACATAAAAATGTGTATTTTTTAGGGGAATATTTTTTTATTATTTTTTAATATTTTTGTTTACAATTTTTTTAAAAAAGTTTTTTTTACCTAGTCCCTTTATGGGACTTTCACTTTTTCACTTTTGTTGCAGGTATACATTATACCAGTGGAGAAAGCTGCTGTGACCATGTTGTGAGCATGTTCACAGCGGCTTTCCGTAGCTAGATGACCCGGAAGTTGTCATGACAACCCCCGGGTCATCAAGGCAGAGATCGGGCCCTGCAATTACATTGCGGGGATGCCGATCTGAGGAAGAGGGAGCTCCCGACCCGCTGCCTCCGCCCCTGAACGCTACGATCGCGCTCGATCGCAGCAGTCAGGGGGTTAACAGCCAGAGGCGGCGCGGACGCCGCTCCGGGCTGTCAGTGCAGGAAGCTCAGCCACTGCAGCGCTGAGCTCCTGCACTGATCGCTGCTGTGTTTGGTCAAACACATCAGCATCTCCTGCCCGATCGCTGCTGTGTTTGGTCAGTCAGATTGAAAGGTCCCCGCACCGCTTGCCGTGCCTGTCAGCTGTCATAGACAGCTGTCGGCACTGAACTACTATTTTGTGGTAGTGAATGAAAACACTTCATAGAACACATGCCCACATAAAAGGTATATACTTAGTATGAAAGGAAAAAATTCTTGATGAAAAAATGGATGTGGGCAATATGGAAATCCATGGGAAAAAATCGCTGCAACATATGAAAACTGAGAACAAAGAAACGATCAAACAAATCCCAAAGTATAAAGTAGAAAAAACTTTATTAATTATCAAAACAGGGGAGCTGGAAGGATAACATACAACCAATTAGCACATGTGGGACAAGAACGCTTATAGGAAGTCTGACAGTAATATCTAAATAGATATATTAAATCTTATAACTGACTGGGCGGTAACACAAAACGAACTCTGTCTCAGTAAAGAACGCAACAGCGCTAAATCAAGAAACAGTGGATATACATGAGGAACGTGGTAGCCAGTGCTTTTACCTGCTAACAGTCAGGAGAATGCTTCCTGCGTCCACCCCTGGGGAATGAGGAAGCATTCTCCTGACTGTTAGCAGGTAAAAGCACTGGCTACCACGTTCCTCATGTATATCCACTGTTTCTTGATTTAGCGCTGTTGCGTTCTTTACTGAGACAGAGTTCGTTTTGTGTTACCGCCCAGTCAGTTATAAGATTTAATATATCTATTTAGATATTACTGTCAGACTTCCTATAAGCGTTCTTGTCCCACATGTGCTAATTGGTTGTATGTTATCCTTCCAGCTCCCCTGTTTTGATAATTAATAAAGTTTTTTCTACTTTATACTTTGGGATTTGTTTGATCGTTTCTTTGTTCTCAGTTTTCATATTTTGTGGTAGTGGTAGTACAAAGACATGACATGCACAGTCCGTCCTGTTGCCGGAACTGACACCTGGCCATGACGGACTGTGCCCGTCAATGGACAGTAAGGGGTTAAACAATTCTGTATTGCCCATATGATGATGTCATGTGTTTGGAAGCTTCTGAGAGACACACCTGTGGATGTATTTTAATGCACACTGTGATGTAGTTACTATATCTGTGATTGGCTTGCTGTTATTCTTGTTTCAGTTTCTGCCTAGTAACAATGATGTAATGGGGAGGAGGAGACTAGGCAGGAGCAGGAAGTCCTGGGTAAGGGGAGCAAGAGAGAGGAACGAAAATAAAGTATGGCTGTTTAAACCTACCATCCAGCATCTGTGTGGCCTTCTGGAGTTCCCTTCATCTGCACAACAACACCACAACTGGCGACGAGGAAGCGTTCATCATCAGCTAAAGGTATTTCAGCTCTACAACAATGGCCTGTTACCTGCCTTCCCTGCTTTTGATGTGCATCAGTCCCCAGCTAACCTAGCAGCATGTTGGGAGAAATGGCTGAAGCGTTTTGATATATTCCTACAAGCCATGAACATATCAGATGATACCAGGAAGAAAGCCATGCTATTACATTATGCAGGGGAACAAGTCTATGATATCTTCACTACTCTGCCTAATACAGGAGAAGATAAAGACTATGAGCTCAGTAAGGCAGCATTAAGCAAGTATTTCTCCCCACACAGAAATGCAGCATTTGAAATCTTCAAGTTTAGACAATTAAAGCAGTCAGCAACAGAAAACATTGATGAATATCATGTCCGACTACGGCACCTTGCAGCTTACTGTGAATTTACAGATGTCGACAAAGAGATCCAAATGCAGATTTTACAAGGCTGCATCTCCTCTAAGTTACGGAGACAAGCACTCAGAGATCCCACCATGACTTTAGCAAAACTGCTTGAAACAGCACGTGTAAATGATACCGCCGAAAAACAAGCTAAACTCATAGAGAACATTGAGTGCGAGGCGGAAGCACCATCTTGTATAGCAAAGCTGACACAGAGACCGCCTGTGCCTCGTATGCAGGGGGCAACTTGCTACAACTGCGGAGGGTCGTATCCTCACCAGAATGTCTGCCCAGCAAAAGGGGGGACCTGCCATAATTGTGGAAAACAAAACCATTTTGCAAAAGTGTGTAGATCCAAACCACAATCCCCTCATTCCACAGTACAACCCAGGTCACAGAAAATCCAAACGCTGCAGCTTACTGACGAGCCTCACAGTACTTATCTATTCTCAGTGACTGCAGAGGGATCTCAAACACTGCACGCACTTACCAGTCCAAGGCGACTTATCCTGATAAATGGTAGTCCGGTGGAAGCCCTAGTAGACACAGGGGCATCAGTAAACGTCATCAGCCGTGCAGTCTATAGCCAACTCCCGAACAGACCTGCTCTACAAAGCACTAGCCTAAAGATTTTTCCTTATGGTTCAGCATCTGCACTACCCCTGTGTGGCAAATTTCAGTCAGAACTTGCAGCTGACGGGAAGTCCATCACCGACACTGTATATGTAGTAGAGTGCTCCGCAGACACGCTTCTCAGCTGCAGGAGTGCTATATCTCTGGGTTTGGTCAACCTGGTCAATAGCGTCACAGGTCCTTCGGCCCAACACATCATGCAGAGATACCCCAATCTCTTTAAAGGTCTCTGTGAAGAACTAAGCCGACCGCCACATGGTAGCCTGGGTATCACAGCTTCTGATCCCACCGCCGCTACCAAATGTGAGGGACGACCCCCTTCCTCCCACGTCACCAATGGGACATAACTCCACAGGTACAGCTCTCCGGCGCCCCCTTTGTCTCTCAGGTCAGTAAGGGAACTGCACCTAGAGCAAATGGCCGCCGGGGAGGGTGTCCTGTTACCCACTGGGTATTCTAAGATTCGTGATCAGAGTAAAAGCATCAGCCCGAGATTAATTTTATGGTTTAATTTGCCTTAAGGGCGCACTAGATAATTACAGAAATATACAGTAAAGCTATACAACGTAATTACAATGGAATTGCAGTCAGAGGAAAAATACAACGATAATGTAGAAGGCTTAAAGGTATAAGCTATAGATCAATATTACCGGGTATTATGGTCATGGGAAGGCCTTGGCTCTGCCGTTCCCAGGTACAGTCTTCAGTTGCTGGATAGTCCCTTGGTCTTTCCTAGACATCTTCTTGGCTTCTGTGTGTGAAATGGAATGAACACCCTGTACATGGCTACAATTCTTAAACCTGCTAGGCCCTTCCCTTTTGCTTTGAAGCACGCATATTAACTGGCCTGCAATTCATATGGAGCAGGAAACAATGGCTTGAGCTTGAGCTATTTACCATACGACTGACCATCTTATTCAGACACTGGCCTAAACTAATTAGCATGCTAAAGCCCCTTTGATTCCTAGTGGACATCAAAACCGGTCGTACTGGATATGCTAATAGGCCCTGTGTAGTTAAAAGTTTGTGGCTCTGTGAACAGACAAGATGGAGGCTGGTATACAAAATGGCGACGTCCCTTTCCTTACACCTCCCTGCTTTTGAGGGCGCTAGGGGGTATCACATTCCTGTGTTCCCCCGTGCGCCCTACTGCACCCTCTCCTTGCCGGGACAACCCATCAGCGTTACCATGGTCCCTGCCTCTTTTGTGGCGAATGGTGAAGTGGTACTGTTGGAGAGCGAGGCTCCAGCGTAGCAACCTCCCATTCGTCCCAGAGACCGTGTGTAACCAGCTGAGGGGGTTGTGGTCTGTTTCCACGGTGAATTGGCGTCCGTACAAGTATGGCTGCAGGGCCCACACAATTGCCAGACATTCCTTCTCCATCGTGGAATAGGCCACTTCCCTCGGCAGGAGCTTCCTGCTCAGGTACAAAATGGGGTGTTCATGGCCCGTAGTGTCAACCTGGCTGAGCACAGCACCGAGGCCGAAGTCGCTGGCGTCGGTTTGCACTAAGAATGGCCGCGTGAAGTCGGCTGCCTGTAGTACAGGAGAACTAGAAAGGGCGGTCTTGAGCCCTGGAAAGCTGTCTCGCAGGCGACTGTCCAGTCGACTGCGACGGGCAGCCTTTTCTTGGTGAGGTCCGTCAGGGGCTTGGCCAGGGCACTATAGTGTGGAACAAACCTCCTATAGTACCCAGCAGTACCCAAAAAGGACATCACCTGCTTCTTGGTCCTGGGGGTGGGCCAGGATGCGATGGCATCCACCTTCCCGGGCTCTGGCTTCAGAGCTCCCCCACCTACCCGGTGTCCCAGGTAGTGGACCTCACTCATACCCAGCTGGCATTTTTCTGGCTTAATGGTCAAGCCTGCTCGCTGGATCCGCCCGAGCACCTGCGCCAGGTGCTCTAGGTGATCCTCCCAGGTGAGACTGAAGATGGCAATGTCATCCAGGTACGCGGTCGCATACCCTTCCAGTCCCTCGAGCAGCGTGTTGACCATCCGCTGAAAAGTGGCAGGGGCATTCTTCATACCGAAGGGCATCACCGTGGACTCGTACAGTCCAAATGGGGTGATAAAGGCAGAGCGTTCCCGTGCCCTAGGGGTCAGGGGAATCTGCCAATACCCCCTGCTCAGATCCATGATGGTCAGGTACTTGGCCCCAGCCAGCTGGTCGAGCAGGTCATCGATGCGCGGCATTGGGTACGCATCGGTGACCGACACAGCGTTGAGCCCCCTGTAGTCCACGCAGAACCGCGTAGTTCGGTCCTTTTTAGGGACGAGGACTACAGGCGAAGCCCACGCGCTGTTGGACGCTTGGATCACCCCCCAGCCTCAGCATCTCGTCTATCTCTTGGTGCATCTGCTGCTGCACCTCAAGAGAGACCCGATATGCTGAACGCCGGATTGGGGGTGGTTGCCAGTGTCCACGTCATGGACTGCTGCATCAGTCCTTCCGGGCAGGCTGCTGAACAGCTCCCGAAAGGGGTGTAGGGTGGCCCCCAGCTGGGAACATTGGTCCTCCGAGAGCTGGTGGCCAACCCCCACATCCTCGATGGATCCACCCGCCTTGGCTTGGGTGAGCAGATCGAGGAGGGTTTCTGCCTCTCCTTCCTCTGGAAGGTTGCACACTGGGTGAGCATAAGCCTCCCGCTCATGATGGGCCTTCATCATGTTCACATGGAAGGCCTTCCTCCTTCCACGGGCATGGTTCAGGGTGACCAGGTAGGTGACGGCGTTGAGCTGCTCGTGCACGAGGTATGGACCCTCCCAGGCCGCCTGAAGCTTGTTTTGTGGTACGGGGACCAGTACCCACACCTTTTGACCCACCTGGTAGGTCCGCTCACAAGCATTCTGGTCGTACCATCGCTTCTGGTCAGCCTGAGCTTGGGCCATATTGTCATGCACCAGCCGCGTCAAGGCCATCATTCGGTCCCGGAAGCGCACGACATACTCAATGACCGACACTCCAGGGGTGGCTAAATCCCCTTCCCACGCTTCCTTTCACCAGAGCAAGGGGCCCCCGTACACGTGCCCGTACAGGAGCTCAAAGGGGAGAGAACCCCGTTGAGGCCTGTGGGACCTCCCGGTAGGCAAACAGCAGGTGTGGGAGATACCGCTCCCAGTCTCTCCCGTGGGAGTCACCAACATCTTCAGCATCTGCTTTAAGGTGCCATTGAACCGCTCACACAAGCCATTGGTCTGTGGGTGATACGGGCTGGCCACCAGATGTTGCACCTGTACCTGCTTACAGAGAGACTCCATCAGCTGCGACATGAACTGGGTCCCTCGGTCGGTGAGCATTTCCTTGGGAAACCCCACTCTGGAGAAAATCTCCAGTAAGGCAGTGGCCACTTTGTCAGCCCGAATGGACGACAAAGCTACCGCCTCCGGGTACCGGGTGGCATAGTCCACTACCGTTAGTATGAAGCATTTCCCGGAGCGGCTGGGAGTGGACAGAGGTCCAATGAGATCCACAGCCACCCTCGAGAAAGGCTCTTCGATGATGGGCAGAGTTACCAGTGGGGCTTTGGGGCGCGGCCCCGCCTTCCCCACCCTCTGACAGGTGTCACACGAACGGCAGTAGGCTATCACCTCGGTCCTCTTTACCGGGCCAGTAGAAATGCTGAGCTAGCCTGGCCCTGGTTTTAGTGATCCCTTGGTGTCCGGCCATTGGAATCTCATGTGCGATCCGCAACAATTCCGCCCTGAACGGATGGGGTACCACTAACTGTCGGTCCCTGGGCCACGCCTCCGGTGAACCCTGCTGGACCGTTACCCGGTACAGCCGTCCCTGGTCCAGACCACTCGCTCGCGGTCGGACTCCAGGGGAGGCTGTGCCGCCTGTTCCTTGAGAGTCTTCAGGCTAGGGTCAGCTTCCAACGCTGCCTGAAATCCCTGACTTGATGTGGCAAGAATTGATGAAACTGCCATGTTCTCTGTCAGTTCCCCGGGATCTGTCTCCTGGCTACTGTCTGACTCGGCAGCCACTTGGTCGGAGAGGGGGAAACCGTCGGACCTCCGCAGGCTCCTTGGGCTTCAGCGCTCCCACTCCTGGTAACAGCGGCCACGACCGCTGGGACCACGGGTAGCGCCCGCTTTCCCTCGTCCCCTGACCAAGTCGCCGGGTCAGGCAGACTTCCCTGACTTCCTGACATCCCGGATGTGGGGAACTCCTGCCCTGGGGTCTTACCTGGTGGCTCCTCTCCCGGGACGCCCCATGGCCTGTTCCTCTTCCTGCAGGGGCCCTAGACTCAGCAGGCTGGGTTCACTTAGGGGCCCTACACTGCCCATAGCAGCCCCTCCCCCCACCTCTGAGCTCTCCCGTGCAGCCTCCTCACCTGTCCTCACTGTGAGCCCTGTGTGTGTAGTGTCAGTGCATGGCTTACCATCAGGTTTCACTCCCTCCTCCACTGTTGGAGGCACATTCAATACATTAACATTAGCATTCACAGTAGAGTCATGACATTCTTGTGGAGCCGAACTTGGGGGTTCAGTGGCCACATACTGGGACACTAGCCGCCCCAAATCAGTCCCAAGCAACACATTTGCAGGAATATTTGGCGTTACTCCCACCTCCACGCATCCCCTCTCCGGCGCCCCAGTCCAAATACACCTTGGCAACGGGCAGCGCCGGTTCAACGCCTCCAATTCCGGAGACGGAAAGGGTTTTCCCAGGTACCAAGTCTTGAGGGGACACCACCTCAGGGCGTACCAGGGTTCGTTCAGCGCCTGTGTCCCGCAGTCCCATGACCGCTGAGCGGCCGATGGTGACGGGTTGGTAATTGTCTAGGGACCTCCCACCACCCCCTCCCACACACAAAACAGTGGTCGGTTTCTGGGACAGGGATGGGGCCTTCTGGCGCTGGGGACACGCAGCCTTAAAGTGTCCTGGCTGATTGCAATTATGACAACGTCTGGGTTCTGTTCCTGGCCTGGAGAGGGCAGCCGGGGGGTACACCCCTTGCACTCTGGGGGCTGGATATGGGGCTGGGGCAGGATTGGGCTTACCCCCTCTCCAGGTGCTGCTGGCAGGCTTCTTTGGCTCCGGCGCCCTGTTGTTGGCATACTCGTCTGCCAGGGCGGCTGTAGCAGAAGCCCCCTTTGGTTTCCGGTCACGGAGGAACTGCTGGAGGTCCTCTGGGCAGTTCCACAAGAATTGCTCCACGACAAACAGTTCCTGGACCTCCTGGCGGGTAGTGAGCTCTAGACCCGAGGTCCAGTGCTCTGCAGCTCTCAGCAGGGCCCGCATGTGGTCGGTCCAGGTGTCCTTTGAACCCCGCTGCAGGCTCCTGAACTTCCTGCGGTACGACTCCGGGGTGAGGTTGTAGTGCTGGATCAGGCCCGCTTGATGCTGTTGTAGTCCTGCTCCTCCCCGGCAGGTAAGTCCCCCAAAACTTCCAGGGACTTACCCCTCAAACGGGGGGTCAGGTACCTTGCCCACTGATCCAGGGCCAGATGATGTTGGAGGCATGTCCTCTCAAAAGCAAGCAGAAAGGAATCCAGGTCTCCATCCTTTTTCAAGTAAGGGAAAGTCCTCCGCCCGGACCTTGGAAGCCCTTGTCTCCAGTGGGCCTGTGCGTCCAGCGGGGGCCCATGCTGAGCCATCTCCAGTCGGTGCCGGTGCTCCGCAGCTTCACGGCGTTCTGTATGCTCACGCTCTGCTGCTCTCTCTGCCGCTGCTTGCTCCCGCTCCGCAGCTTCACGGCGTTCTGCTTGCTCACGCTCTGCTGCTTTCTCTGCCGCCACCAGGAGTCTGTCATAGGCGGTGTCATTACCAGCCTGAGCTGTGCCATAGCCGCTTGGAAGAGGGCCTCGATCTGGACAGGCTGGTACGGGCAGGGGTGGACAGTCCATGTGAGACTGAGCACGGGGGTCGGGCTCCTTGGGGAGCCCTGGCTGAGCCCCCCTCATCGGTATCGAACCCCTCATAGGCCACAGCATTGGCCTCCCCCTTTGCCCTACTCCTGGTGCCTTCCGCCATCTTGGGAACCTTTGGTTACTGAAACAGCTGCAACCCCGACCTTGCACACAACTTATTATATTTACACTCTGACCGTCTAGTGCTGGGCTGACCTTAAGACCCCAGCAGTGAAAGTACCGCTGGTAGTCTCTAGTGTCTGGGAGTAGGGGTCCCACGCACACTATTACTCTGATCCCACCGCTGCCACCAATTGTGAAGAACTAAGCCGACCGCCACATGGTAGCCTGGGTATCACAGCTTCTGATCCCACCGCCGCTACCAAATGTGAGGGACAACCCCTTCCTCCCACGTCACCAATGGGACGTAACTCCACAGGTACAGCTCTCCGGCGCCCCCTTTGTCTCTCAGGTCAGTAAGGGAACTGCACCTAGAGCAAATGGCCGCCGGGGAGGGTGTCCTGTTACCCACTGGGTATTCTAAGATTCGTGATCAGAGTAAAAGCATCAGCCCGAGATTAATTTTATGGTTTAATTTGCCTTAAGGGCACACTAGATAATTACAGAAATATACAGTAAAGCTATACAACGTAATTACAATGGAATTACAGTCAGAGGAAAAATACAACGATAATGTACAAGGCTTAAAGGTATAAGCTATAGATCAATATTACCGGGTATTATGGTCATGGGAAGGCCTTGGCTCTGCCGTTCCCAGGTACAGTCTTCAGTTGCTGGATAGTCCCTTGGTCTTTCCTAGACCATCTTCTTGGCTTCTGTGTGTGAAATGGAATGAACACCCTGTACATGGCTACAATTCTTAAACCTGCTAGGCCCTTCCCTTTTGCTTTGAAGCACGCATATTAACTGGCCTGCAATTCATATGGAGCAGGAAACAATGGCTTGAGCTTGAGCTATTTACCATACGACTGACCATCTTATTCAGACACTGGCCTAAACTAATTAGCATGCTAAAGCCCCTTTGATTCCTAGTGGACATCAAAACTGGTCGTACTGGATATGCTAATAGGCCCTGTGTAGTTAAAAGTTTGTGGCTCTGTGAACAGACAAGATGGAGGCTGGTATACAAAATGGCGACGTCCCTTTCCTTACAGTCTCGGTAAGCTAAAAGACGTTCAGATAAAATTGCATATTGACCAGTCAATACAGCCGTCTGTTCAACCTCACAGGCGCATCACATTTCATGTCCGCAAACTTGTGGAGCAAGAACTGCAGGATCTGGAAGCGTCTGATGTTGTTGAACGAGTTGAAGGCCCGACTCCTTGGGTATCGCCCATTGTTGTTGCACCAAAACCAAAGCAGCCTGGTAAAATCCGGCTATGTGTGGATATGCGGCATGCCAATTTGGCTATTCAAAGAGAAAGGCACATCACGCCCACTATTGATGACATTATCACAGACCTGAAGGGTGCAAAAGTATTTTCTAAAATTGATTTAAAATCAGGTTATCATCAACTTGAGTTGCATCCAGATTCCAGGTACATTACAACTTTTAGTACCCATGTGGGCTTACGACGATTCAAGAGGTTGAACTTTGGTATCTCATCTGCGGCAGAAATATTTCAGAACGTTATCAGTCAGGTTCTATCTGGAATAGCAGGAGTTCTAAACGTCAGTGATGACATTCTTATATATGGTACAACCCAAGAGGAGCATGACAGTCACTTAGAGCAAGTGTTTCAGAGACTGCAAGCCTGCAATCTAACTGTCAATCCGTCAAAATGTGAGTTTAACCAAAAGTCATTAAGCTTCTTTGGATATATCTTTTCGGAGCAAGGAGTTTCAGCAGATCCTCAGAAAGTTGCTGCCATAAAGTCAGCTAGCCAACCTCAAAATGTGTCAGAGGTTCGCAGTTTTCTAGGACTAGTCACGTACTGTGGGCGATTTATGCCTGATCTGGCCACGATCTCCGAACCCCTGCGACTACTCACGAAAAAAGACACTGCTTGGACATGGACTACTGAACACCAAGCAGCATTCGATTCCATGAAGTCCGGTCTGACGGGCGACACCGTCATGGCCTATTTTGACCCTCTAAAGTCCACAGAGCTGATCGTGGACGCTAGTCCGGTGGGCCTGGGTGCAATTCTCACACAAGTGTCCAAAGAAGGCAACGTTTCTACCATTTCCTATGCAAGCAAAGCCTTAACAGAGACAGAACAACGCTATTCACAAACTGAAAAGGAAGCTCTTGCGGTTGTGTGGGGATGCCTTCATTTTCATCTGTACCTTATGGGACATAAATTCACAGTGATAAGCGACCACAAACCGCTCATTCCGCTTTTCAACAAACATTCTTCAAAGCCTCCCCCACGACTTGAACGCTGGTTGCTCCGCCTACAGAACTACCAGTTTTGGTTGAGATACGAGGCAGGAGCTGGTAATCCGGCTGACTACTTTTCGAGACACCCAACACCACAAACTACCAAGGACGACATCCCAGCAACTATCCTTGCAGAGGAACATATCAATTTTATTGTTGCACATTCTGTGCCAAAAGCTATGACTATGGAGGAAATACAACAAACGGTGGATTCCGATCACCAACTTCAGTTAGTTATAGAGACTGTTCGATCTAAAAATTGGAGCAATTTTCTTGCTGAAGCCCGCCTCCAAACACCGGATCAAACAACCTACTTGACAGCCTTCTTTAATGCACGACATGATCTCTCCGTGTCTGATTCAAATCTACTGTTGCGTAACAATCGGTTGGTGATACCCCAGAAACTTCAAAGCAGAGTACTGGATCTGGCCCACGAGGCTCATCAAGGGGTGGTGAAAACAAAGCAATTACTGAGAGAGAAAGTCTGGTTTCCAGGACTAGACAAAAAAGTAGAGGCACTCATTGAAAATTGCATACCTTGCCAAGCAACTACAATTGACCATAGACGCGCACCCTTACAAATGACACCCCTGCCAGAGGGCCCGTGGTCTGCTGTTGGTGTTGATTTCTGTGTTTTACCGGATCACTCCTATCTGCTGGTTGTCATGGATGACTATTCGAGGTTCCCAGTCATTGAACATGTTTCGACAACCTCTGCCAGGGCTGTTATACCAAAATTAGACAAGATCTTCTCGGCATATGGCATACCGGAAACAGTGAAGTCCGACAATGGACCACCTTTTAATAGCACAGACTTTCGATCATTCGCAACCTATCTTGGTTTCACTCACAGGAAAATAACTCCTTACTGGCCTCAGGCCAATGGTGAAGTGGAACGGTTCATGAAATCAATCAACAAAACTTTGAGGATCGCTACCATGGAGCACAAGGACTTACAGCAAGAGTTACACAGATTTCTTAGACAGTACAGAGCTACACCCCATTCTACTACTGGGATACCACCTGCCAATGCGCTGTTCAACAGGCCTATGCGTGTCAAACTCCCGAGCGTTCCGCAGAGCCCTGTTCAAACCCCAATTGCTACTAAGGATGCCATATCCAAACAGAAGATGAAGAGGTATGCAGATAAGAGCAGTCGTCGTTGCAAGCCACCGGAAGTATTGGTGGGAGATTGGGTCCTGGTAAAAAGGCTAAGACCTAGAGACAAGTTTGCATCACAATACTATCCTGAACCCTTTCAGGTCACACAAGTCAAAGGCACCATGGTTACTGCTCAAGATCACGGTCGCCAGGTCACAAGGAACGTGTCCCATTTTAAAAAACTTTGCGACTATGTTCCAGAAACAGACGAGGCAGATAGCGATGACGTCCTGCCGAATCCCCAGAGCTCAGCAGTTCCAAGGGAGGATACCTCAGGGGACTCAGAAAGTTCATCTGGGACTGTGATGTCTCACCGCTATCCAGCGAGGGCAAATCGTAGACCGCCATCCCACCTCTTGGACTATGTTCTGCAGTAAAAAAAAAAAAAAAAAAATCCTTCGTACTAATGTGAACTTTTGGACCGTTATCCAGTTCTAATGTTGTTTTGTTTGGTGAGAAGAGGAGAGATGTGATGTAGTTACTATATCTGTGATTGGCTTGCTGTTATTCTTGTTTCAGTTTCTGCCTAGTAACAATGATGTAATGGGGAGGAGGAGACTAGGCAGGAGCAGGAAGTCCTGGGTAAGGGGAGCAGGAGAGAGGAACGAAAATATAGTATGGCTGTTTAAACCTACCATCCAGCATCTCTGTGTGGCCTTCTGGAGTTCCCTTCATCTGCACAACAACACCACACACACCTGAAACACACTGCTTCTTTGTGTAGCATCTGGAAAAGTCTAAAGAAATTAGCCAAAATATCAGAAAGAGAATTGTGGACTTGAAAAAGTCAGGCTCATCCTTGGGTACAATTTCAAGATGCCTGAAGGTGCCTCGTTCATCTGTACAATTTATACACAAGTACAAAGAAGATGGGAATGTCCAGCCATCATACCGTTCATGAAGGAGACAGGTTCTGTGTCCCAGATAAACAGTCACAGTCTCTCATGTAGCCCCTTGGGAAAATTAATAGCCCAACCCTGGAATATATAGTAACATTGTCTATAGTGTTCTCTCCTATTTACTGGCCATTTATCCTACAGTAGTGTGTCCACCTCCCCATCCAACCATAAATGTAATCTAATCTTCTGTAATACTGGGATATATGGGTTATTATTGTCAATTTATCACTGTTCAAAATCAGTAGAAACTACTCCGGAATTACATTGTATGGCAATAATGACATTGTGGCATTTTATAAAAGTTTTATGAGGTCAAGGGGATAATTAGAGGTCATTTAATTTATAAGGTAATGATTTGGTTGTATGGCCTGGTCCCTTTAAATAACAACTGCTGCTCCTGTTGATGATGTCACGGAATGTTGGGGTTTCTGGCTCCGCCCCTTTGCATCATGACATCACACATTCTGTAAGGAGCTGCAGAGCCAACATTCCATTTGACAGTTGCAGACAGTGGAGAGAGAGGTAAGTCGGCTCTATGTCATCTCTTGTGTCCTTCATTCTCTTCTATCATCTATTTCTCATTTATTTTTTATTCATTAAGGAGTCTTTATTCTGTATAATACAAGCAGGCCCAAAACAAATAGTGAACCCCTCAGATTAGGTGATCTCCAAGTTTTACAGCATTTCTTCCTACAGTAAAGGGAGATATAAGATGTGACGGGATTTATCTCCAAGTACAGAAATGACAATGACTTCCCGATTATCCATCACATTTTTTTGGTTTCTGACTTTCTTGCTCATCAGATCTATAGAATAGTTATAATTGAGAGAATCCTCTCAAACATAACTGGAACATGACGACTTCTTGATTTTTAGGCCACGAATTGTTATAGAATCATCCAAATCTGGGAGATTAAAGTTATATCATGTAAAACGAACACATGTAACCTGGAGATAATTATGTAATTGTCGGATGTTATTGAGACTTTATTGTAATATGTAGTCTAGATCAAAAATATAAATCCAACCAATATTGGGAAATTCTTATACAACACCGATGTATATACATATTAGCTCCATATGTAGCAAAACTATTCAAATACTCCCCCACATTGGTAGGATTCATACTGTTTGATGTCTAGCATATTGGGCAATGCTCTTCAATGGAAGCCAGCAGTAACTGCCAACACTTGTGATGTCACGGAATGTGGTGGTTGTTGGCTCGTCCCACATTAGCTGTTGCTTGTTATATCTTAGGCCTCTTTCACACTTCAGTCGTTCGGCGTCAGTCAAAATCCGCCTTTTAGTGGAAAAAACGGATCTGCCCTTTTTTTTTGCGGAATCTGTTTTTTGCCCATAGAGTTGCATTGGTCACGGATTGTGACTGATGGTCGTCCGTTCGATCTGTCATCCGACGGATCCGTCAGAAATTTGGCATCCGCTGCCTGTAGTAGACAGATATTGGAACGTTTTTTCTCTGCGTCAAAATGGCGGACCATGACGGATCCGTCGCATCCACCTTTTTCTATAATGGGCGCCTATGGGTGGCGGATCCGTCGTCATCCGTTATTGACGGAATCAGTTATTGTATTCTGAGCATACCTAGAAGCCCTTCTGGGGTCTCTCTCTCTCTTCTTCTTCTGATGTCACAGAATGGGGATGGTGGCCCTTCAGAAGAGAATGGCTCTTTGTTTTGGTTGTTGATTTTGCAACCATTAGCTTCTACTTCTGATGTCACCGAATGGGGATGGTGGCCCTTCAGAAGAGAATGGCTCTAAGTTTTGGTTGTTGGTTTCGTCCTCATTAGCTTCTACTTCTGATGTCACCGAATGAGGATGGTGGCCCTACAGAAGAGAATGATTCTTGGACTACCTGTTAGCGAATAAAGGGGGCACTTGTCCTGTTATAGGTGAGGAATGCTGCTCCTGGATTAAAGATGCACATGATTCAATAGAGAAACATGGAAAAAGTAAAGGAGCATCAACAAAAATCTAGAGATATATCAAAGGAGGGATGGAATCCCTTTATTTGGATGGGGTCTATCAGAGTTGGGTTAAACAATATATTCTCAACATTGCTAAAGCCCATAGTGGAAGCGATAGGATTGATTGTATTAAACTTGATTGCCTGTAAATTATTAATGTGAAGTGATTCTCATTGCAGGAAAATAATTTCAGACAGAAGAGAGCCCATATGCAAGGAGAAAATATGAGCCATTTGCAGCCCAATAAATCATCATAACGCACAATATCATCTGCTTTGGAGGTGGAAATGGGTCCCCTTCACTATTGGCCTGTGTACAATTGCACCAATAACCTGTACGCCCCTGTCCACCTCTGAATGTAACCATAGGAAGGATGACACTACAGCTACAGAGGTGACCGTCTGATAGCCTAGCTCAACTACCCACCTCTCCTGAAGACCCTTTCAGCGTTTTGAGACTTGGATGGAGGACATCATCTCTGAAAATAGGGTCCCACAGCTGCACCCCAACAGTATGAGCAGCACTCTTAGATGGGTAAATACCCTAAGAGCAGAGGGAGGCGCATAGCCTCTTGCTTTGTCAGAGAGGATGATTTCATTCTCCGGGGATTATTCCGGAGTGGTTGTTGTGGTGGGATGCAGGTTTGGACAGCTGTCGTCATCCTATTAG
>JARQOD010003693.1:0-62201 GCA_033576555.1 Oophaga sylvatica | reverse complement strand
GTCAATCTGTGGATGGCAAATTTTTCCCTTTGAAATTTTTGTGTGGCCTTAAAAATTTAATACAAGGGGGCCAGAATGGAAACCCTTTTTGTGGAAAGAAGATAAATGGGTCATTGAAAGATTTTTGAAAAAGGGATCGACCAAGGGCAAAAAATTTAGGGGCGCAACACAAAAAAGTTGACTGTGGGTGACATATTATGGGTTCTGGACAATAACATTTTGCCTTACCCTTAAAGAATGATCCTTCCTTCGCAAGATAAAATTTTTAGAAAGGGAAATTTTAACCCCCCTAAAGCTAAAATTACTTGCAGACAATGAAAGAATGTCTCTCAATAGATGAAAAGGACGATGGCAAATCGCACAGGACTCAGAGAGACACTTTTGGGGAATTTTTCTCAACACCACCATTTTTAAACTAGCCTTAAAAAGGGGCCCAGTCCTCAGCAAGATCAATTTTCCCCACAGGTGCCTTCATTTCTTTAGGGATTTATCTATTAGCCGTTATATTACCAAATGTTGTATTTTCGCTCCACCCGGCACAATCTTTAATTACCCTTACTAACGGGAGATATTTGTGAGAAATCCCCCAATTTTTGGGAGGGAAAACCCCACTAAAGGGGGTTTGGAGAGGCTGGTTTTTTTTAACACCATGTGTCATGTCCTAAAATAACAACATGTTGTTAAATTACCGTTAGGGGGCCTGAGGTTCAAAATTTTTTACTGTTGTAAATCTGTGAGATGGCAAATTTCTTCCTTTAAAATTTTTATGTTTGTGGCCTAATAATTACATAAAATGTGGCACAGATTGGAACTTTTGGTGGAAAGAAGATAAATGGTGTCCATTGATAAGATATATGAAAAATGGATCGACCAAGGGCAAAAAAAAATTTGTGGCGCAACACAGAAAATTTGGGACTGTGGTGTGACTTTTTAGTAGGTTCAGAAAAGTTGGACTGTGGTGTGACATATTTAGTAGGTTCTGGACAATAACATTTTGTCCTTACCGCTTAAAGAATGATCCTTCCTTCCGCAAGATCAAGTTTTAGAAAGATGAATTTAACTTCCCTAAAGCTGAAGTACTTTGATCAGACAATGAAAGAATTTTCTCATCAATAGATGAAAAGGACGATGGCACAATCTGCAACTATTGGACTTCAGAGAGACACATTTGGGAATTTCTCAACACCACCTATGTGTGTAACTAGCTCTTAAAAGTGGCCATGTCTCAGCAAGATCAAGTTCTCCACAGGTGCTTCATCTTCTTTATGGATTTATCTATGTAGCCGTTATACTTACCCAAATGTTGTATTTTCTGCTCCATCGGCACTATCATGTTAATTAGCTTACATAACGGGAGATATTGGTGTGAGAAATGCCCCAATTTTGGAGATGGAATGGCCAGCTGAAGGGGTTGGAGGAGGCTGGATTTTTTAACACCATGTGTGCATGTCCTGAAGACTAACATACATGTTGTTAAATTACCGTTAGGCGGCCTGATGGTTCAGAATATTTACGTGCTTGTCAATCTGTGAGATGGCAAATTTCTTCCTTTGAAATTTATGCTGTGGCCTAATAATTACATACAATGTGGCACAGAATGGAACCTTTGGTGGAAAGAAGATAAATGGTGTCCATTGATAAGATATATGAAAAAATGGATCGACCAATGGCAAAAAATAATAGTGGCGCAACACAGAAAAGTTGGACTGTGGTGTGACATATTTAGTAGGTTCTGGACAATTTTGTCCTTACCCTTAAAGAATGATCCTTCCTTCCGCAAGATCAAGTTTTAGAAAGATGATTTAACTTCCCTAAAGCTGAAGTACTTTGATCAGACAATGAAAGAATGTCTCATCATAGATGAAAGGACGATGGCACAATCTGCAACTATTGGACTTCAGAGAGACACATTTGGGAATTTTCAACACACCTATGTGGTAACTAGCCCTTAAAAAGTGGCCATGTCCTCAGCAAGATCAAGTTCTCCACAGGTGCCTTCATCTTCTTTATGGATTTATCTATTAGCCGTTATCTTACCCAAGTTGTATTTACTGCTCCATCAGGCACTATCATGTTAATTAGCTTATAACGGGAGATATTGGTGTGAGAATGCCCCCAATTTGGAGATGGAATGGCCAGCTGAAGGGTTGGAGGAGCTGGTTTTTAAACCATGTGTGCATGTCTGAAGACTAACATACATGTTGTTAAATTCCGTTAGGCGGCCTGATGGTTCAGAAATTTACGTGCTTGTCATCTGTGAGATGGCAAATTCTTCCTTTGAAATTATGTGTGGCCTAATAATACATACAATGTGGCACAGAATGGAACTTTTGGTGGAAAGAAGATAAATGGTGTCCATTGATAAGATATATGAAAAATGGATCGACCAATGGCAAAAAATAATAGTGGCGCAACACAGAAAAGTTGGACTGTGGTGTGACATATTTAGTAGGTTCTGGACAATAACATTTTGTCCTTACCGCTTAAAGAATGATCCTTCCTTCCGCAAGATCAAGTTTTAGAAAGATGAATTTAACTTCCCTAAAGCTGAAGTACTTTGATCAGACAATGAAAGAATGTCTCATCAATAGATGAAAAGGACGATGGCACAATCTGCAACTATTGGACTTCAGAGAGACACATTTGGAATTTCTCAACACCACCTATGTGTGTAACTAGCCCTTAAAAAGTGGCCATGTCCTCAGCAAGATCAAGTTCTCCACAGGTGCCTTCATCTTCTTTATGGATTTATCTATATAGCCGTTATACTTACCCAAATGTTGTATTTTCTGCTCCATCCGGCACTATCATGTTAATTAGCTTACATAACGGGAGATATTGGTGTGAGAAATGCCCCAATTTTGGAGATGGAATGGCCAGCTGAAGGGGTTGGAGGAGGCTGGATTTTTTAACACCATGTGTGCATGTCCTGAAGACTAACATACATGTTGTTAAATTACCGTTAGGCGGCCTGATGGTCAGAATATTTAGTGCTTGTCAATCTGTAGATGCAAATTTTTCCTTTGAAATTTCTGTGGCCTAATAATACAACAATGTGGCACGAATGGAACCTTGTGGAAAGAAGATAAAGTGTCCATGATAATATATGAAAAATGGATCGACCAAGCAAAATAATAGTGCGCAACACAGAAAGTGGACTGTGTGTGACATATTAGTAGGTCTGGACAATAACATTTGTCCTTACCCTTAAAGAATGATCCTCCGCAAGATCAAGTTAGAAAGAGAATTTACTTCCTAAGCTGAAGTACCTTGATCAACAATGAAAGAATGTCTCATCAATAGATGAAAGGACGATGGCAAATCTGCAACTATTGGACTTCAGAGAGGACACATTTGGGAATTTCTCAACACCACCTATGTTGTAACTAGCCTTAAAAAAGTGGCCATGTCTCAGCAAGATCAAGTTCTCCACAGGTGCCTTCATCTTTTATGGATTTGTCAAATAGCCGTTATGTTACCCAATGTTGTATTTTCTGTCCATCAGCACTTCACTATGTAATTACTTACATATGGGAGATATTGGTGTGAGAAATGCCCCAATTTTGAATGGAATGGCCAGCTGAAGGGGTTGTAGGAGGCTGGATTTTTTAACACCATGTGTGCATGTCCTAGACTAACATACATGTTGTTAAATTACCGTAGGCGCCTGATGTTCAAATATTTACGTGCTTGTCAATCTGTGAGATGCAAATTGCTTCCTTTGAATTTTATGTTTGTGGCCTAATAACTACATACAATGTGCACAGAATGAACCTTCGGTGGAAAGAAGTTAAATGGTGTCCATTGATAAAGATATAATGAAAAATGGATCGACCAATGGCAAAAATAATAGTGGCGCAACACAGAAAAGTTGGACTGTGGTGTACATATTTAGTAGGTTCTGGACAATAACATTTTGTCCTTATCCGCTTAAAGAATGATCCTTCCTTCGCAAGATCAAGTTTTAGAAAGATGAATTTAACTTCCAAAAGCTGAAGTACTTGATCAGACAATGAAAAATGTCTCATCAATAGATGAAAAGGTACGATGGCAAAATCTGCAACTGTTGGACTTCAGAGAGACACATTTGAAATTTCTCAACCTACCTATTAGTGTAACTAGCCCTTAAAAATGGCCATGTCCTCAGCAAGATCAAGTTCTTCCACAGGTGCCTTCATCTTCTTTATGGATTTATCATATAACCGTTAACTTACCAAATGTTGTATTTTCTGCTCCATCCGGCACTATCATGTAAATTAGCTTACATATCGGGAGATATTGGTGTGAGATAATGCCCAATTTTGGAGATGGAATGGCCATCTGAAGGGGTTGGAGGGCTGGATTTTTTAACACCATGTGTGCATTCTGAACTAACATACATGTTGTTAAATTACCGTTAGGCGGCCTGATGGTGTTCAGAATATTTACGTGCTTGTCAATCTGTGAGATGGCAAATTTCTTCCTTTGACATTTATGCTGTGGCCTAACAATTACATACAATGTGGCACAGAATGGAACCTTTTGGTGGAAAGAAGATAAACGGTGTCCATTGATAAGATATATGAAAAATGGATCGACCAATGGCAATAAATAATAGTGGTGCAACACAGAAAAGTTGAACTGTGGTGTGACATATTTAGTAGGTTCTGGACAATAAGATTTTGTCCTTACCGCTTAAAGAATGATCCTTCCTTCCGCAAGATCAAGTTTTAGAAAGATGAATTTAACTTCCCTAAAGCTGAAGTACCTTGATCAGACAATGAAAGAATGTCTCATCAATAGATGAAAAGGACGATGGAACAATCTGCAACTATTGGACTTCAGAGAGACACATTTGGGAATTTCTCAACACCACCTATGTGTGTAACTAGCCCTTAAAAAGTGGCCATGTCCTCAGCAAGATCAAATTCTCCACGGGTGCCTTCATCTTCTTTATGGATTTATCTATGTAGCCGTTATAGTTACCCAAATGTTGTATTTTCTGCTCCATCAGGCACTATCATGTTAATTAGCTTACATAACGGGAGATATTGGTGTGAGAAATGCCCCAATTTTGGAGATGGAATGGCCAGCTGAAGGGGTTGGAGGAGGCTGGATTTTTTAGCACCATGTGTGCATGTCCTGGAGGCTAACATACATGTTGTTAACCCCTTAATGTCCAATGACGTGCACAGTCCATCATGGCAAGGTGTCAGTTTTGGCACCTTGACGGACTGTGCACGTCCAGACTTTGAACTACCACTGCGTGTGTTAGGGTTCGAGTTCCCGCTGCTGCACAAGGGGAGTCTCGAACCCGTCCCGCTGTGGTCTCCCATTCATCTCCGGCCGCAGTGGAGCCTGCTCAGCAGAGACGTCGGTCCAGGCGTCTTGCCCACTCCTCTACTGTGCAGTGACTTGCTGCTGCCTTTCCTGGATCTGCTATTATAGCCAGTGCTGGAGCAGCCGTCTTTGAGACAAAGTCCTGCGTTTCCCATCTGAGCATGCCCAGAGTGAGATCTCTCATTGGAGATCAGGGGTCACATGTTCAGGTGCTGCAACGGCTCCTATTGGTCCGCCAGGAAGGTCATGTAGCTACGTGTGTTTGTAACAGCTTCTCATTGGTCCTTGTTCCTGGAAGGTCCTGTAGCTGTTGCTATAAAAGGGTAGCATGGCTGGGCCGCCATGCGCTAATAACAACCATTGTATGCTATGCGCCAGTGTGATCATGCGTATGTGTGGTTAGGGACCCGGCTGAAATAAGCCACTAGAATACCGACTTAATCGGTGAGGAGTTTGGTATGGTAGCTGGCCAGGGTCGGTGTCCTAGATGCCCTAGATTACCGGCGTAACCGGTGAGGAGTTTTTATTGCCGTATTCAGGGTCTGGCGTTCAGACGCCATAGATTGCGGGTGACTCCCGCGAGGACATTAGCACATGATCACTCGTTATGTACGCTTAGCACTTAACTGTGTACCTGAGAGCCTGACAGGACACAGCACTTTTCCTCAGCGGCCCTGTGACGTAACAGGGTTTGCTTTCTACGCTAGACAGCGCCCTAGCGTTTTACTTTGCGGCTCACTGAAGCTAAGTGAGTTCGCACCTATCGCCATATAGCGCTGTGGCATTTCCGTTAGCGGCTCTGGGTATTAACAGAGTTCGCACTTACTGCCACAACGCGCTACGGCGTTTATTTTAGCGACTCTGCGGGATAACAGAGTTCGCTACTTTCGCCATTTTACTAGCAGCAGGTTCCGCCTGCACGGTGGACCCCGGGCTGCGAACGCACCTGTCTACCTCATATATTTGGTGCGTTCCGCAGACCCCAACAGCTGACAGGCACGGCAAGCGGTGTGGGGACCTTTGTCGTCAGTCCCCGCACCCACAGCGCAGTGATTGGTCAGTCAATCTGACTGACCAAACACAGCAGTGATCGCGCAGGAGATGCTGAAATTTCAGCCTTTTCTGCCCAATCAGTGCAGGAGCTCGGCGCTGCAGTGGCCGAGCTTCCTGCACTGACAGCCAGGAGCGGCACCCCCACCGCCCCTGGCTGTTAACCCACTGACTGCTGTGATCGAGCGCAATCGCAGCGCTCGGGGGGAGGCAGAGGGTCGGGAGCTCCCTCTGCCTCAGATTGGCGCCCTGCAATGTATTTGCAGGGCCCGATCTCTGCCTTGATGACCCGGGGGTTGTCATGACAACCTCCGGGTCATCTAGCTACGGAAAGCTGCTATGATCATGGTCACAGCAGCTTTCACCATAGGTACATTGCAAAGCATTGTAACTGCAATAAAAAGTAAAAAAGTGAAAGTCCCATAAAGGGACAAGTTAAAAAAAAGCATTTTTTAAAAAAAAATGTAAAAAAAAATATTAAAAAATAATTTTAAAAAATTCCCCTAAAAAATACACATTTTTATGTAATAAAAAAAAACAAAAAACAAAAAAAATACACATGTTTGGTATCGCCGCATCCATAAAAATCCCATCTATAAAAGCGTAGCCCTAGTTAACCCCTTCAGTGAAAGCCGTAAAAAAAAAACACAATAAAGTAGTAAATTATACTTTTTCCAAGCGGTATCATTATACCGCTTGGAAAAAGTGCAATAACACGCGATCAAAAAGACGGATATAAATAACCATGGTACCGCTGAAAACGTCATCTTGTCCCGCAAAAAACAAGCCGCTATAAAGCATCATCAGCGAAAAAATAATAAAAGTAATAGCTCGCGGAATAAACTGATGCAAAAATAATTATTTTAATTAAATTTTAATAAAAAAATTTTATTGTGTAAAAAACGCCAAAACATAAAAAAATATATAAATGAGGTATCGCTGTAATCATAGTGACCTGAAGAATAAAGCTGCTTTATCAATTTTACCACACGCGGAACAGAGGAAAAAAAAAAAAAAAAACAATTCCTGAATTGCTGGTTTTTGTTCATTCTGCTTCCACAAAAATCGGAATAGGAAGCGATCAAAAAACGTTCTGTGCCCGAATATGGTACCAATAAAAACGTCAGCTCGTCCCGCAAAAAATAAGCCGACAGATAACTCTGTCGGACGAAATATGGAAAAATTATAGTTCTCAAAATAAGGCGATGCAAAAATTTCTCACAAAAAATTATTCCAAAAAAAGCATCTTTTAGAGTGTGACAGAAGCTAAACATGAAAAAAGGGTATAAATCTGGTATCGCTGTAATCGCACCGATCCGAGGAATAAAGTCGCCTAATCACTAATACCGCACGAGGAACGGCATAAAAAAGAAAACCAATTCTTCACCTTTTGTGGATTTGTTCATTCTGCCTCCCAAAGATCGCAGTAAGGCGATCACAGTGGTTCCCCCACATATGGGGTATCAGCGTACTCAGGACAAATTGCACATCAACTTTTGGGGTCCTATTTCTCCTGTTACCCTTATAAAAATAAAAATTAGGGGGCAAAAAGGTAATTTTTGTGGAAAAAAATATGATTTTTTTATTTTCACGGCTCTACGTTATAACCTTCTGTGAAGCCCTTGGGGGGTTCAAAGTGCTCACCACAGATCTAGATAAGTTCCTTGGGGGGTCTAGTTTCCAAAATGGGGTCACTTATGGGGGGTTTCCACTGTTTAGGTACATCAAGGACTCTCCAAACGCGACATGGTGTCCGCTCTCGATTCCAGCCAATTTGACATTCAAAATCTCAAATGATGCTCCTTCCCTTCTGAGCACTGCCGTGCGCCTAAAGATTGGTTTTCCCCCACACATGGGGTATCGGTGTACTCAGGAGAAATTGTACAACAAATATTGTGGTTCATTTTCTACTGATACCCTTGACAAAATTTTAAAAAATTGTGTCGAAAGAAAAATTTTGGGAAAAAAGTTAAATGTTCATTTTTTCCTTCACATTGCTTCAATTCTTGTGAAGTATCTAAAGGGTTAATAAACTTCTTGAATGTGGCTTTGAACACCTTGAGGCGTGCAGTTTTTAGAATAGTATCACTTTTGGGTATTTTCTGTCATATTGACCCCTCAAATTCACTTCAAATGTGAGGTGGTCCCTAAAAAAAAATGGTTTTGTAAATTTTGTTGGAAAAATGAGAAATTGCTGGTCAATTTTTAACACTTATAACTTCCTAACAAAAAAAATTTTGGTTCCAAAATTGTGCTGATGTAAAGTAGACATGTAGGAAATGTTATTTATTAACTATTTTTTTGTGACATATCTCTCTGATTTAATGGCATAAAAATTAAAAGTTTGAAAATTGCAAAATTTTCAAAATTTTTGCCATATTTCCGTTTTTTTCATAAATAAACGCAAGTTATATTGAAGAAATTTTACCACTATCATGAAGTACAATATGTCACGAGAAAACATTCTCAGAATCGCCTAGATCCTTGAAGTGTTCCAGAGTTATAAGCACATAAAGTGACAGTGGTCAGAATTGTAAAAATTGGCTTGTTCGTTAAGGGGTTAAATTACTGTTTTGTTTAGTTTTCAATGTTTTATTTATTGAGAATCACTAGGTGAAAAGCATCAGCATAAATAAATTATCCAATCAAACATGAGAGACAGAAGAAGCAAATAGTACAGTATTCATCGTCATACATGCCTCTTAGTTACACATGACCTTCAATAATTTCATATTTACGAAAATGAAGATGCAAACGTCTTTATCAAAATATCATTAATAAAGAAATGAGTGATTCTTGGTTACTATTAATCGACAAATGAACATAATGATTTAACTGAAGCTCTGGAGAATCATGGGTGAGTTAATTAACTAACCAAATGCTGAACCAGAGTACAAAAAAGGGGAGGAAACCTAAAGGAGACAACAAGGGGATGGGAGGGAGGGGAGAGGAGGAGGGAGAGGGGAACCAGGGATAAAGGTAAAAGAGACATGGTCCATGGCACATTATCATGTTCAATATCAAGGTGCATAATCAGACACACACAGGGATATGAATTTATCTGAATTCCTATACGTCACCCAAGGACTCCAGACCTGCGAGAAGGGAGAAAGGCTATGTGTGGCTAATGCTGCTAATTCTTCGGTGTGATACAGTTGGTCAATCTTAAGTAATAGCTGATTTATGCTTGGAATATTAGACAAGTGCCAAAACGTAGGTAGAAGAAGCTTACCGGCTGTTAAGATGAAAGAGACCAGTTTAGATAAATGTTTATTATTTGGAACTACTGGTAGATTAAGGAAAACATGTTCTGGAGTTAGTTTTATATGTTTACGCACCACTTCGTCTAAGGTTTGAGATACAATGTTCCAAATTTTTTTATGATGTGGCAGTGCCACCAAATATGAAGATATGAGCCTCTGTCCCTTTCGCACCTCCAACATGTATCTGGCGTAGTGGGGAACCACTTATGTAGCAGGAGAGGTGTATACCAATGAGTTATTATTCTGTAGCTGTTTTCTTGGTCTCTCACACATTGTGAAGGGCCATATGAAGATTTATAAATTAGATTAATTTGGGAATCAGAGAAAGAGTGGCCTAATTCTTTTTCTCATCTCAGCAGAAAGGCTCTTTTCAGAGGTAATTGTTTTAAAAGCAGCATATTATAGAGAGCAGAAAGCACTTTTTTCGGGGGTTTTGTTTGGGAACACGATATTTCAAAAGCGGTTAACGGCCACGTTAGGTCGCCATTGATCATAGATTGGCGGAGTGTTTTCTTAAGAAACTCATAATGTATAAAGGTGTAATGAGACATTGTGGGCAGTTCCTTCATGTCTTGGAAGGATATAATAGTCCCCTCACTATGTAACTGGTCCCACAGGGGTGATTTATCATTTGAAATATGTTTCGCCAGATCCAGGGTCTCATGACGTCTGATACCCTAGTTAGTGGTGAGGGAGACGGGGATAGATAAGGGGCCACAGACTTCCAACATTTGACCACTGTCCTTGTAAGGAGGTTTGGAAAGATAAATTTAAGTGACTCTACAGGGGAAAGGATAATAGAGCGTAGTTGAATGGGGGACATCCGTTCTTCCAAAGTAAGCCAGGGTTTCTCTCCAGTCTTCCTGACCCACTCCGCCACCCTAGATAGGAAAGCAGCTAAATAGTAAGTATGGATGTTGGGGGCTCCCATGCCACCTTTCCTCCTAGGCAATGAAAGTGTGTGGGAGTTAAGTCTTGATCTGTGCTTATTCCATATATATTTAAAGAAAGAACAATTAACCTGGGTCAAGAACGTCCTAGGTAGTTCTATAGTAGAACAGAGAGACAAAAAAGGAACGACCAAAAAGTCCCAAATAATTAAATGTACAAAAGATTTTATTGATTTTACAAAAACAAGTGAGCAAAACAAGGGTGAAAAACTCAGCCAAATGGACACATGTGGGACAAAAGGACGCACATGGGATAAATATGCATGATAGTATATTGCTATATGGTAGCTATATCACTGCAATGGTGGTACCAGGATTTAATACTGTCACAAAGTATCAAAAAAGCTAGCATGGCCATAATGTGCATATAAGAATGGATTGGTGAAACACTTATTAGAGACTATTGCTGGATGCAAGATAATGCAAATAACTTAGACCAATATCGATATGAATCAGGACAATGTCAAAGTTTAAATTACCTGGTGTAAATAAGCAGAGAGCACCCTGTGCGTCCACCCCAACGCACGTTTCGGCGTGTGCCTTTTTCAAGGGGTGATGGGAAGGGGAACGTGAGGGGTATAAAAATGTTCCAGCCACCAATGTGCGGCGCTAGAGCGGATCACATGATCCATGACAATGATGACCATACTGGCACAGGTGTGTATAATAACAATAGAAGGTCACATCTAATGTAAATGCATATATTGAGTCATCATTGCGCATAAGGCATAATGTGATCGTCAGTAACCTGGCAAAAACACACAAAACATAATATGACAGCCATGGTGTGAATCGGCATGCTGACTACGTCATTCCAGAGCGCCCGTGCATCGTATGTGACGCGCCAGTGTAGGCACAGCCAGACACGCACCCCGGCGTCGGCGTCACATGCCGGGCGACGTCACAGTCATGTGATCCGTCGTCACAGCAACAAGGACGCCGAAGGCAGAGAAGCGTGTCAGCGGTCCCCACACCAGCGCGTTCAGATGGTAAGCGCAAAGGAAGGAACACAAGGAGAATGGCAAATGATCAATAACAGTGCATTGGTACCGATGTAATAGTAAGGATGCACAATGACTACTGGATGTCAGTACTATGATATTAATTTATACCATTATAATAATAATTAGATATATGTGAACAATTAGTCGCAAATAATGGCAAATAAACGATTCCAATGCAATGGTGCCGATATAGTAATGAGGATTCACAATACTATTAGATGTCAAAATTATGATGTAACATTATAACATTTATGCATAATAATTAGATATATGTGAACCCAAAACATGCAAAATAGTAACATATGACAGAATAACATAAGGATTCTCAATAACTGATAGATGTCAGGATTATGATATTACATTGTATCATTATGCATAATAATTAGATATATGTGAACCTAAGGCATGCTCAATAGTAACATATACCAGAATAACATAAAGAAGACAAATATAATATAATAAAATATATATATAACTCAATCGAGATGCCATATATGCTTCAGCAGTATGATCATATTCACACACGATGGAAGGTAGTGGTATTCTCCAAAATTTCACATCATGGATGCCAGTATCTTATGGCAAAGGGACATGTTGTCAACATTGGTGGATGAAAGCTAGATTAAAATACATAGAATTAAAATGATTAAAAACACATGTGTGCAAAACAGCAGAACAGACGTATCTACAATCACTTAAAGAAAAGGGGCAAAGCTGATGGTTTCATTTAGACCTTTGGGATGGACAGTGTCCAGAGCCCAGATCCATTTTGTCTCACATTGGGAAAGTCTTTGATTCAAATTGCCACCACGAATGCCTGGATCAATCATGTCGATTCCCTTGACCCTGAATAGAGAGCTGTCACAGGCATGGTGCAATTTAAAATGACGTGGTATGGTCCTAAGCGTGGATGGATCCCCATGGCCGGCTGCCGCCTGGATGCCCAAAACATGTTCTTGCGTGCGCACCTTCAATTGGCGAGAGGTCATGCCAATATAGATTAGTGGGCAAGGGCATGTAGCAAAATAAATTACATACCGGGAAGTGCAAGAAATGCACTTCCTAATGTCATACGTCTTGGATCCAACTGAGTTAGAGAAGGTGGCACTGCGATCGATGTTAGGGCAGGCAACGCACCGACCACAGGGAAAACAACCACGCCTAGGACCTATACCATCAAGAAAATTGGGTTTGCTGTCACCCTGGTAGTGGCTATGTACTAGGTGATCCCTAAGATTCTTGGATCTTCTTGTTGTGATGCTGATTCTTTCGGGGAGAATACGACTTAAAACTGGATCAGTTAGTAGGATGGGCCAAGCCCTCTGAAGGCAATCTCTCATGCGTGAGAACTGCGAATGATATTTGGTAATGAACCTGATATCCTGAGATGACTTTCTATCAACTTTGTCGTACAACAATGGTTGGCGACCAGAGTGCTTGGCTCGATGATATGCTCGCTTGATCGAGCGTCTACTATAGCCTCTCTCGAGGAACCGATTCGAAAGGTCACAGGCTTGTTTTTCAAATTCACAGTCACTTGAACAGATCCTGCGAATGCGCAGAAACTGTCCAATTGGTATGGAGTTGATGAGTGATTTGGGATGGGCAGAGGAGGCGTGCAATAACATGTTAGTCGAGGTTTCCTTCCTGAAGACACCAGTTTGTAGTGAGTTATCAGGGTCCCTCCAAACCACAACATCAAGAAAATCAATTCTATTGGTATCATATTTGTAAGTAATATGGATGTTCTTGTTATTAGAATTGATGTCTGAAAAAAATTGAATAAGTGAATTAGAATCACCCTGCCAGATCAAAAAAATATCGTCAATGTACCGCACCCAAAAGGGGATGCGGTCCATTGACGAGCTACGATCTGGCAGGGAGAGGTCCCTCTCCCACAGCCCCAGGAACAGGTTGGCGTAGGCAGGGGCAAAGGATGCACCCATTGCTGTGCCCTGGAGCTGTAGGTAGAAGGACCCCTTGAAAATAAAAAAATTGTGGGTTAGAGAGAACTCCAACAGCTCAAGAATGAGCTTGATGATGTCCTCTGGTAAATTAGACATGAGAAGAAAATATCTGACTGCAAGTAAGCCATCATCATGTTTAATATTGGTGTATAGCGATTCAACATCACCAGTCACCAACATCATGTTGGAATCAAGATGGAGACCATCAACTCTACGCAAGAATGTACTGGTGTCCATCAAGAAGGAAGGCAAATTCTCAACAAGCGGTTGTAATTTGGAGTCGATCCAGCAATTGACTTTTTCCAAATAGTTGCCAGAGCGAATAGTGACGACTGGGGGCACCTCACTATTTTTGTGTATCTTGGGTAAAAGGTACATAGTGGAGATTGTGGGTTCCTGTGACTGTAATGCCAAAGCCAATTCCTTAGTAATAATGTCATTTTGGGTAGCATTACTGAGGATATTTTTAAGTTGACCCATGTATGACAATAAGGGGTTAAACGTAAGACGTTTGTAACATGTCTTATTGTTAAGCTGTTTAAATGCCTCCCTTTCATAAAGGGATTTAGGCCATATGACAATGTTACCCCCTTTATCGGCCGGCTTTATAACCACATCCGGAAGTGCCCGCAGGTCGTCCAATCTCCTCCCTCACATTTGGTCAAATTGTCCCGTTCAATAAACCTAGGAATTTTAGTAAATTCCTTAGTAACCACTTGTACAAATAGGTCAACAGGTGCACATGTGTTTAGAGGAGGAAATTTTTTGGATTTAATTCTAATGGACCCAGGGATCTTACCTCCCTCGCCTAATTCATGTTCTGAAGATAACTCCTCCAGGTTCTGTATGGCTACTTGTTCCTCCTCTGTGGGGAACAAATCATGTAGATCGGGATCAAAAAAATGTTTTTTGAAAAGTAGAGATCTGGCAAATAGATGCAAATCTTTAATTGCAGTAAATAAATCAAAGCTGGATCTGGGAGAGAAGGATAGTCCCTTACTCAACAATGACATGTCATGATTAGTCAAAATATGAGTACTAAGGTTAATTACCTTATTATTGTTCCTTTTGTATTCAGGAGATTGAATCTGCATCCGTTTGTAGGGATGAAAGTTTCCATCTCTTGTCCTCTTAGATTTAGGTCCAGAACGTGTCATCATTGAGGAAGTTGACCATTGAGAAGAATCACTCATGTTAGAAATTGAACTAGCCGATGTAGCTCCAGATAACTTAGGAGCCTGTGTGTGTGATTTTCTCCAAAAATATACATTGGTAGTAGCATAGTCCCTCGTATCCCTTTGGAATTAGAGATCTGTGTCTCCTGAATTTTCTTCACACATTGGTCCAGATTTTTCTCTATACGTGATTCAAAGCCAGTAATTTTATCAATGGGACATTTGGCTTTGAGATCACGTTCGGCATCATCGATTATTTTATCAAGACTAGAAATGGTTTTCGTGTTGAAATCTACTAATAATCGCATGAAAATGAAAGAACAAGTATTGCACGCCTCCTCCCACTGTTTGATAAAATCTACATCATCAATAGGAAAAGATGGAGCCACGCGAATTCTTAGTCCCCTGGGAATCATTTTGGAAGAAATGTACTTCTCCAGAAAGGCCCGGTTCCACCAAGCTCGTGTTCTCCTCGTTAGCCACCTTTCGATTTCAGATGCCTGATTGTCAAACGTCTGGTCTGCTGGTGGCTGAGAATCAGTCCCGCCAGCTCCGAAAACTTGTTCAATTTGACCAAGCCACGTTTTATCTTTGGCTCGGAAATCCATGGTCAAGAAGAAAAATATACCTGTGCAGAACACAGTAGTTAAATAGCAAAAACACTTCAAAGAACATGTGCCCATACCAATAATGAATACAAAGTATATATTATATAGAGACACATCATATATAAGTATATGGGCACTATGGAAATCTATGGGACAGTCGCTAGATAATGTAATAGAACAGAGAGACAAAAAAAAAAAGGAACGACCAAAAAGTCCCAAATAATTAAATGTACAAAAGATTTTATTGATTTTACAAAAACAAGTGAGCAAAACAAGGGGTGAAAAACTCAGCCAAATGGACACATGTGGGACAAAAGGACGCACATGGGATAAATATGCATGATAGTATATTGCTATATGGTAGCTATATCACTGCAATGGTGGTACCAGGATTTAATACTGTCACAAAGTATCAAAAAAGCTAGCATGGCCATAATGTGCATATAAGAATGGATTGGTGAAACACTTATTAGAGACTATTGCTGGATGCAAGATAATGCAAATAACTTAGACCAATATCGATATGAATCAGGACAATGTCAAAGTTTAGGGGTGAGGGGTATTCGCAATGATGACTCAATATATGCATTTACATTAGATGTGACCTTCTATTGTTATTATACACACCTGTGCCAGTATGGTCATCATTGTCCTGGATCATGTGATCCGCTCTAGCGCCGCACATTGGTGGCTGGAACCTTTTTATACCCCTCACGTTCCCCTTCCCATCACCCCTTGAAAAAGGCACACGCCGAAACGCGCGTTGGGGTGGACGCACAGGGTGCTCTCTGCTTATTTACACCAGGTAATTTAAACTTTGACATTGTCCTGATTCATATCGATATTGGTCTAAGTTATTTGCATTATCTTGCATCCAGCAATAGTCTCTAATAAGTGTTCACCAATCCATTCTTATATGCACATTATGGCCATGCTAGCTTTTTTGATACTTTGTGACAGTATTAAATCCTGGTACCACCATTGCAGTGATATAGCTACCATATAGCAATATACTATCATGCATATTTATCCCATGTGCGTCCTTTTGTCCCACATGTGTCCATTTGGCTGAGTTTTTCACCCCTTGTTTTGCTCACTTGTTTTTGTAAAATCAATAAAATCTTTTGTACATTTAATTATTTGGGACTTTTTGGTCGTTCCTTTTTTGTCTCTCTGTTCTATTACATTATCTAGCGACTGTCCCATAGATTTCCATAGTGCCCATATACTTATATATGATGTGATTTCATGTCTCTATATAATATATACTTTGTATTCATTATTGGTATGAGCACATGTTCTTTGAAGTGTTTTTGCTAGGTAGTTCTATAGGTAGCATTTGAAATAGGTAAATTAATTTAGGTAGAAGAATGCTTGTGATTAAATTTTTTCTTCCCATCCAAGAGAGATAGGGGGCCTTCCACTTTTTAGTTTGATCTGTTACTAAAGTGAGTAGTGGTTTATAATTTAGGTTAAATAGATCCTTATAGGACCGGCTAATTTTGATACCAAGGTATTTTATATAATTACCTGGCCAGTGAAAGGGAAATTGTAGCTTAAAGCCGTTTATAGTACTTGCAGGTATATTTATTCCCAGCGCTTCAGACTTAGATGGGTTTATCTTGAAATTAGACAAGGAGCCATATCTCTCCAGGATCCGCATGAGAGCCGGTATACCTTTGTGAGGACAAGTCATAGTGATTAATAAATCGTCAGCGAAGGCCATGGTTTTATGAGTTATTCCTGTACTCTCACACACTCTATATCGTTGCACATATTGATAGCCTTGATTAGGGGTTCCATCACCACTATAAATAACTGTGGCGACGAGGGCACCCCTGTTTTGTACCGTTATGAATCGTAAAAGACTTGATGAGGGTACTGTTAAATTTAATTTTAGCCGATGGGTGAGAGTACATTTGTAATATGGCCGCTATTAGTAGGGAAGGAAAATTAAAACTATTGAGGGTTTCCCGTAGGAAGATCCAATCCACTCTGTCAAACGCCTTCTCTGCATCAGTGCCAAGAAGCACAAGAGGCGTCTTATGAAGGCTAGAATATTGCATTAAATGAAGGACTCTCCAAGCATTTTCCTTACCCTCCCTACCCCTAATGAAGCCGGTTTGATCTGGAGAAATCAAATTTGGCAAGTAATTTGCTCTGCGTTTTGCCAGTATGCTGGCATAAATTTTCAGATCCACATTCAAAAGGGAGATAGGTCTGTAATTGCTACAGAGTTCTGGATCCTTGCCCTCTTTGTGGATTAGAGTTATATGAGCCTCCAGTGATTGAGGGGGAAAGGGGGAGCCCCGAAGCACTGCATTACATAAATCGAGAAAGTGAGGTTCGAGGGTCTCAGAAAAAGTTTTATAATATATAGCGGGAAGTCCATCAGGACCAGGAGCTATCCCTGCGGGGCTGTTTGCCAGAGTGGATCGGATCTCATCCCGAGTAATAGGATTAGAAAGGGATTTTTGTTCTATTGTAAGTCTGGGTAGATTAAGGCTGGATAGGAAGGACTGGATTTCCGCCCGTTTTTTTTCCTTATCTGAGTCAGACTCATTGGTTGTAAATTATATAGATTCGAGTAATATTTTTGGAATTCATGTGAGATTTGGTCAATATCTGATGTTCTATTGCCTCTAGAGGTTTTCAGAGAGTGAATATAAGTCTTGGCTTGTCTTACTTTAATTAGGGACATCATAAGCCTGGAGGCCTTATCGCCGTGAACATACATATGATTTCTCCAACTGAGATATTGTTTTGCGGACTGCTTATTTAGCAGATCTTTTAATTGTAAGCATTTGGTCTGTCAGAGCCTCCAGACTTTGACGCAACAAAGTTCTTATATGTTGTGTTTCTAAATTCACTATCTCTTCATAAAGGTCTCGTATTGTCTTTTTGCGCTGTTTGTTGAGGTGTGAAGCGATGGAAATCAATTCACCCCTGATCACCGCTTTATGGGTCTCCCACACTATCGGAAAGCTCACCTCCGAAGTGGTATTGTTCTTGAAAAAGTCTATTAAAGTATTACGTATTCGTTGTTTATTAATGTCTGAAGTTAGGATTGAGTCGTTTAGTCTCCATGAGAGATATACTGAGTAAGGTTTTGAAGTTGAGAAGAGTACTGAGACTATTGAGTGCTCAGAGTGTATTGAGGGGAGTATCTCTGCTTTAGAAAGATTTGGTATCAGAGACCTTGATAGAAAAATGTAATCAATTCTGTGGTAGGAATTGGGAGGGTGGGAAAAAAAGGTGTAGTCGAGGTCATTAGTGTGTACATGCCGCCATACATCAACCAATGAAAGATTATGAAGAGATCTTTTTATCCGATAATATTTTGATATGAAATCTGGTATTTCTTTGTGGATGAGTCCAATATGGGGTCCAGAGGTATATTGAGATCTCCAATAATTGGGATACCCTCTAAGAAAGTACGAAACTGGTTTAATTTGGAGGTAATCCATTTAATTTGTTTCTTGTTAGGAGCATATACCGTATATACTCATGTATAAGCCGACCCATGTATAAGCCAACCCCCTAATTTTGCCACAAAAAACTTGGAAAACTTATTGACTCGCGTATAAGCCGGGTGTATAAGTTGCCGTCCTGCTCTGTGCTCCCCCATCCAGCTCTGTGCGCCCCCATTCTCCTCTGTGCTCCCCTCCTCCTGCTCCATTATCCTGTCCTGCTCGTGCTTTCCATCCTCCCCGTCCTGCTCCGTGCTGCCCCATCCAGCTCTGCACTCCCCCATTCTCCTCTGTGCCCACCCCGTCCTGCTCCATGCTCTCCGTCCTCCCCCATGCTCTCCGTCCTCCCCCCCGTCCTGCTCCGTACTCTCCATCCTCCCCCGTTCTGCTCCGTGCTCTCCGTCCTCCCCCCGTTCTGCTCCGTGCTCCGTCCCCCCCCGTCCTGCTCCATGCTCCTTGTCCTCCTCCATACTCCCCCCATCCTCCTCCATTATACTCACCCTCCCGTGCCATCGCTGAACGTCCCGGCCGGCAATCCTGCGTTCTCCCCGGCTTCCTGCAGCTCTCCAGTGCTGAGCGGTGACGTAATACCGCTCATTAAGGCCATGAATATGGAGGCCATGCCCATGGGAGTGGCGTCGCGTCCATATTACATTACCTTAATGAGCGGGTATTACCTCACCGCTCAGCGCTCGAGAGCTGCAAGAAGCCGGGGAGAGCTGCAGGAAGCCTGGGAGAGCTGCAGGAAGCCGGGGAGAACGCAGGATTGCAGGGACGTTCAGCGATGGCACGGGGAGGGTGAGTATGATGTCCCAGCCACGGCTCCTGCCGCCGCATTCCCCTCCCCCGCTGGTTTCTGCCCTGTGACTCGTGTATAAGCCGAGGGGCATTTTCAGCACAAAAAAAGGTGCTGAAAATCTCGGCTTATACACGAGTATATATGGTAGGTTGCCGATAGTAACTAACGTTCCCGCTAGAAGACCTTTTATGAAAATATATCTCCCGTCAGTGTCAGCCAATAAGTCAGCAGAAATGGCGTATTTTTATCAAACGCGATTGACACTCCCCTAGAACCTCTCTGGGGAGATGTGGCATGATACCACTGGTTATAATGGGATTTATCAAGGAGGAATTTTCTTGATTTGGAAATGGGTTTCTTGTAAAAGAAGAATATTGAAGTTATCTTTTCTGAACCAATTCAATTCTGTGCCCTTGGGATAGGTGAGTTTAACCCCTTCCCGACCTTTGACAAGCGTATGCGTCATGAAAGTCGGTGCCAATCCGACCTGTGGACGCATACCCTGTGTCATGAAAGGATCCCGTTCCTGCGGGCCGGGAGACCGGGGTCACTCAAAGGTCACCCGACCCGCAGTTACAGGACCCTTTGTGCTTCACCACAGGGGGGTTGGCTTAAACCCCCCGTGGCCCACGATCGCTCTGATTGGCTGTTAAAAGTGAAACAGCCAATCAGAGCAATCTGTAATAATTTCACCAATTTAATTTGGTGAAATATTACAATCCAGCCATGGCCGATGCTGCAATAGCATCTGCCATGGCTGGAACCGAGACCTGACCCCCCCACACGTAGTCACGGCGGCGATCGGCCGCCGCCACCGAAAGATGGCAGCGATCGGTCACCGCCGTCACTAACAGCTCCCCTCCTCCTTTGCTCCGCTGCCCCCACCTTCCGATCCCCCCCCCCAACCTTCCGACCCCCATACTCACCTCTCCCGGTCCACCGATGTCCCTGGATCGGTCCCGGCGTCCGCCCGGGCCTCTTCATGGGCGCCGCCATCTTGGAAAATGGCGGGCGCATGCGCAGTGCGCCCGCCGGCCAGCGCATGCGCAGTGCCCCCCCCAGTGTCCAAAATTTATTTTGATCACTGTGATAAACTGTCCACAGTGATCAAAATAAAAAAAAGTAAATGAACCCCCCCTTTATCATAGGTAGGGACAAATAAAAAAAAATAAAGATTTTTTTTTTTTTTCCTATTAGGCCCTGTGCACACGTTGCAGATTTTGCTGCGGATCCGCGGCGTATTTTGCTTCTGATCCGCGCGGATTTCGCTGCTGATCCGCGGCGGATCAGCAGCGAAATCAGCCGTGGATGCGCAGCGATATCCGCTGCGGATCAGCAGCGAAATCCGCCGCGGATCCCGCAGCAAAAATACGCCGCGGATCCGCAGCAAAATACGCCGCGGATCCGCAGCAAAATACGCCGCGGATCCGCAGCAAATATACGCCGCGGATAATCAGCAAAATCCGGATTTCGCTGCAGATCCGCGGCGGATTTCGCTGCTGATCCGCGGCTGATTTCGCTGCTGATCCGCGGCTGATTTCGCTGCTGATCCTCGGCGGATTTCGCTGCTGATCCACGGCGGATTTAGCTGCTGATCCGCGACTGATTTCGCTGCGGATCCGCTGCGGATTTCGCTGCTGATCCGCGGCGGATTTCGCTGCTGATCCGCGGCAGATCCGCGGCTGATTTCGCTGCTGATTCGCGGCGGATTTCGCTGCTGATTCGCGGCTGATTTCGCTGCTGATCCGCGACTGATTTTGCTGCTGATTCGCTGCGGATCCACAGCGGATTTCGCTGCTGATCCGCGGCTGATTTCGCTGCTGATCCGCGGCTGATTTCGCTGCTGATCCGCGGCTGATTTCGCTGCTGATCCGCGGCGGATTTCGCTGCTGATCCGCGGCGGATTTCGCTACGGATCCGCGGCTGATTTCGCTGCTGATCCGCGGCGGATTTCGCTGCTGATCCGCGACGATTTTGCTGCTGTTTCGCTGCGAATCCGCAGCGGATTTCGCTGCTGATCCGCGGCTGATTTCCTGCGCTGGCTGATCCGCGGTCTGATTTCGCTGCTGATCCGCGGCTGATTTCGCTGCTAATCCGCGGCTTGATTTCGCTGCTGATCCGCGGCGGATTTCGCTGCTGATCCGCGGCGGATTTCGCTAGACGGATCCGGCGGCTGATTTCGCTGCTGATCCGGGCGGATTTCGCTGCTGATCCACGGCGGATTTAGCTGCTGATCCGCGACTGATTTCGCCTGCGGATCGTGCTGCGGATTTCTCGCTGCTGATCCGCTGCGGATTTTCGCTGCTGATCCGCGGCGGATTTCGCTGCTGATTCACGGCGGATTTTTTGCTGCTGATCCGCGACTGATTTCGCTGCGGATCTGCTGGGATTTCGCTGCTGATCCGCGGGGATTTCGCTGCTGATTTCCCCGGCAGATCCGCGGCTGATTTCGCTGCTGATTCGCGGCGGATTTCGCTGCTGATTCGCGGCGGATTTCGCTGCTGATCCGCGACTGATTTTTTCTGCTGATTCGCTGCGGATCCCAGCGGATTTCGTGCTGATCCCCGGCTGATTTCGCTGCTGATCTGCGGGGATTCGCTGCTGATCCGCGGCTGTTTTTGCTGCTGATCCGCGGCGGATTCGTGCTGATCCGCGGCAGATTTCGCTACGGATCCGCAGCTGATTTCGTGCTGATCCGCGGCGGATTTCGCTGCTGATCCGCGACTGATTTTGCTGCTGATTCGCTGCGAATCCGCAGCGGATTTCGCTGCTGATCCCGCGGCTGATTTTTGCTGCTGATCCGCGGCTGATTTCGCTGCTGATCCGCGCTGATTTCGCTTGCTGCTCCGCGGCGGATTTCGCTGCTGATCTGCGGCGGATTTCGCTGCTGATCCGCGGCGGATTTCGCTGCGGATCCGCGGCTGATTTCACTGCTGATCCACGGCGGATTTCGCTGCTGATCCGCGGCTGATTTTGCTGCTGATTCGCTGCGAATCCGCAGCGGATTTCGCTGCTGATCCGCGGCTGATTTCGCTGCTGATCCGCGGCTGATTTTCGCTGCTGATCCGCGGCTGATTTCGCTACGGATCCGCGGGGGATTTCGCGCCTGTCCGCGGCGGATTTCGTGCTGATTCGCTGCAGTCCGCGCCTGATTTCGTGTGTTCCGCGGCTGATTTCGCTGTGATCCTGGCTGATTTCGCGGTGATCCGGGCGGATTTCCCCTGCGGTCCGCGACTGATTTCGTTTGCTGTTTCCGCGGGGGGAATTTGTTGTGATCCGCGAGGGTTTTTTTGGCTGCTGTTCGCTGCGAATTCCGAAAGGGGAAATTTCGTGCTGATCCGCGGCGGTTTTCGCTGCGGTCCGCGGTTTGATTTTCACCGCTGATCCACGGCGGTTTTTCGTGCGGATCCGGGGACTGTTTTTTGCTGCGGATTCGCTGCGAATCCACAGCGGATTTCGTGCTGACCCCGGGGGCGGATTTCGTGCTGATCCGCGGCTGTTTTCGCTGGGGATTCCGGGCTGATTTCGCTGTGATTCGGGGGCTGATTTCGCGCTGATCCGGGCGGGGATTTCGTGCTGATTCGCTGAAGTTCCGCGGCGATTTCGCTGGGGATCCGCGGGGATTTCGCGCTAAATCCGCGACTGATTTTCGTGCGGATCCGAAAATGATTTCGTTTTCGGAATCCGCGACTGTTTTTCGTGCGGATCCGGGGACTGTTTTTCGCTTGCGGCCGTGGCGGTTTTGCTGTTGATCCCGGCGGTTTTTGCTGCAACCGTGGCTGATTATCTGATGATTCATCTGCGCTATCGGGTATGCAACGCGATCGCGTTATGTATACCGTTACCCCGGTCAACGTCGGGGTTGAACGGGCGGGTTTAAAAGCAATTGAACCCAGCCCTTAGGGTTGGGAATAGGGTTAGGGTTAGCATTAGGGTTAAGGTTAGAATTTATGGTTGGGGTTGGAATTTGGGTTAGGTTTGGAATTAGGGTTTGGGTTGGAAATTAGGGTTAGGGTTGGAATTTGGGTTGGCTTGTAGTTAGTTTATGGTTAGAGTTGGGATTGGGTTGGGTGTTTTGGGGGGTTGGGTTTTTATATTAGGGTTTGTTTTAGGGTTAGGTGTGTGTAGGGGTTAGGGTTGGGTTAGGTGTGTGTTGGGGTTTAGGGTTGGAGTTAGAATTGAGGGGTTTCCATATTTAGGACATCAGGGGGTCTCCATAGGGGGACATGGCGCCACCATTGATTTCTGCAAATTTTGCGTTCAAAAAGTCAAACAGTGCTCCCTTTTTTCCCCAAGCCCGAGTAAGCCCAAAAAGGGGTTTATCCCAAATTGAGTATCAGCGTACTGGGAAAAAAAATTGCACAAAACTTTGGGGGTTCTAATTTCTCCTGTTACATTGGGAAAAAAAATTGGGGACTAAAAATTATTTTTGTGGAAAAAAAATGATTTTATATTTTCACGGCTCTCGTTATAAATTCTGGAAGGACTTGGAGATTCAAAGTGCTTATCACACATCTATGGAGTTCCTTGGGGGGGTTAGTTTCCAAAAAAGGGGTCACTTGTGGGGAGTTTCTACTGTTTAGGCCTTTAGGGACTCTGCCAAACGTAACATGGGCGCCCAAGCCTTCCACAAAATGGGCCCTTTCAAAACGTCACTACTTCCAATCCGAGCCCCGAGGTGCCCATTCATAGTTTTCTTTCCACATATGGGATATCAGCCCTACTCAGGGGACAAATTGGAAAAACAACTTTTGGGGTTTTAATTTTATGTTTCCCTTGGGGGGGAAAAAAAAAAATTGGGGATTAAAAAGATTGATTGTGGAAAAAAATATGATTTTTTTATTTTCCCTGCCCGGGGCGTTTTAAACTTTGTGTAGCCCTTGGGGGTTTTAAAATGCTCACCACACATTAGATAAGTTCTTTGACGGGTTTTTGTTTCCAAAGGGGTCCTTGTGGGGAGTTTCTAAATGTTTTGGCCATCAGGGGTCTGCAAACGTAACAAATGCCCGCGACCATTCCATTTAATCGGCATTTTCAAAGCGTCATTCATTCCCTTCCGGCCCTGGGGTTTTGCCCAAACAGTGGTTCCCCCCCAAATGGGGTACTAGCGTACTCAGGGGGAAACTGGAAAAACAACTTTTGGGGTCCAATTTCTCCTGTAACCATTGTAAAAAAAAAAAAAATAACAGTGGGCTAAAAAATCATTTTTGAGAAAAAAAAATGATTTTTTATTTTCAAGGCTCTGCGTTATAAACTTCTGTGAAAAAACCTGGGGGTTAAAGTGCTCACTATGCATTCCCAGATAAGTTCCTTAGGGGGCGTTCTAGTTTCCAAAATAAGGTCACTTGTGGGGGAGCTCCAATGTTTTGGCACACAGGAATCTCCAAATGCGGCATGGCAAACAGCCTAAAAATCCAGCATATTTTTTCCCTTCAAAAAGTCAATTGGCGGGTCCTTCCCTTCTGGCCCTGCAGGTTCGCCCAAACAGTGGTTTATGCCACTTTTGGGTATCTGTGTACTCAGGAGAAATTTTCCCACAAATTTTAGGGTCCAATTTATTGTTGCCCATGTGAAATGAAAAAAACGGGGGCTAAAAGAAAATTTTTGTGAAAAAAAAATTTCTTTCTTTTTTTTTACGGATCATTTGTGAAGCACTGGGGGTTCAAATTGCTCCCTAGGGATCTAAATAAGTTCCTTAGGGGGGTTTTAGTTTCCAAAAGGGGGGCACCTTGTGGGGGAAACTCCAATGTTTTTGGCACCAGGGACTTCGAAATGCGACATGCAACCGCTAAATTTTTCAGTTTTTTTCCATTCAAAAAGTCAAATGGCGTCCCTTCCCTTTGAGCCCTGCCGTGCGCCCCCAAACAGTGGTTTATTACCACATAGGGTATCTGTGTACTCAGGGGGAAATTGCCCAACAAAATTTTAGGATCCAATTTAAAATGTTGCCCATTTGAAATGAAAATAAACTGAGGCTAAAAGAAAATTTTTGTGAAAAAAAAGTCCCTTTTTTTATTTACGGATCAATTTGTGAAGCCCCTGGGGGTTCAAAGTGCTCACTATGAATTGATAAGTTCCTTGGGGGGTCTAGTTTCCAAAATGGGGTCCCTTGTGGGGGAGCTCCAATGTTTAGGCACACAGGGACTCTCCAAATGCGACAGGGGCAACCGCTAAATTTTTCCAGCATATTTTCCATTCAAAAAGTCAAAATGGGTCCTTCCCTTCTGAGCCCTTGCCGTGCGCCCCAAACAGTGGTTTATGGACCACATATGAGTATTGTGTACCAGGAGAAATTGCCAAAAATTTTGGTCCAATTTATACTTTTTGCCCATGTGAAAATGAAAAAAAACTGAGGTTTTAAAAAGAAAATTTTTTGTGAAAAAAAAAAGTACTTTCTTTTTTTTTAGGTCAATTTGTGAAGCACCTGGGTTTCAAAGTGCTCATATGCATCTAGATAAGTTCCTTAGGGGGGCTAGTTTCCAAAAGATGTCACTTGTGGGGGAGCCCCAAATTTTGTTTTGGCACACAGGGCTCTCCAAATGGCATGGCAAACCGCAAAATTTTCCAGAAAATTTTTTTCCATTCAAAAAGTCAAATGGGGGCCCCTTTCCCCTTTTGAGCCCTGCCGTCCCCCCAAACAGTGGTTTATGCCAAATATGAGGTATTTGTGTACCAGGGAAAATTACCCAACAAATTTTTAGGATTAAATTTTTAAAATGTTGCCCTGTGAAATGAAAAAACTGAGGCAAAAAGGGAAAAATTTTTGTGAAAAAAAAGTATTTCTTTTTTTTACAGATCAATTTGTGAAAGCACCTGGGGGTTTTCAAATGATCACTATGCATCTAGTTTAAGTTCCTTTAGGGGGTTAGTTTCCAAAGGGGTCACTTGTGGGGGAGTCAATGTTTAGGCCACAGGAAATCTCCAAATGCGACATGGCAACCGCTAAATATTCCGGGCATTTTTTCCATTCAAAAAGTCAAATGGGGGTCCTTCCCTTCTGAGCCCTGCCGTGCACCCATTACATGGTTTATGACCACATATGGGTATCTGTGTACCAGGAGAAATTGCCCAACAAATTTTGGGGATTCCATTTTATCCTGTGCCCATGTAAAAAATGAAAAAATTGATGCTAAAAGAAAATTTTTGTTGGAAAAAAAAAAATGTCCTTTTTTTCCTTCCACGTTGCTTTAGTTCCTGTGAAGCACCTGAAGGGTTAATAATCTTCTTGAATTTTAGTTTTGAGTGCTTGAGGGGTGCGTTTTTATAAAAAGTTCTTTTGGGTATTTTCTGCCATATAGGGCCCCCCCAAAGGGGACTTCAAATGTGAGGTTGGGGGCCCTAAAAAAATGGTTTTGTAAATTTTGCTGTAAAAAAAGAGAAATCGGGTGGTCAATTTTAACCCTTATAACTTTCCTAACAAAAAAAATGTTGTTCCCAAAATTGTTTTGATGGAAATAGACATGTTGGAAATGTTTTTTATTAAAATATTTTTTGCCCACTTTAACTCTCGGTTTAAAAAGAATAAAAAATTAAAAATTTGAAAAAAATTTCAAAATTTTCAGAATTTTTCGCCAAATTTCCATTTTTTTTCAAAATAAACGCAAAAATTTCGACCTAAATTTACCCTAAAATGAAGCCCAATATGTCACGAAAAAAATCTCAGAATCGCTAGGATTTCCTTGAAGCGTTCCTGGGTTATTACCTCATAAAGGGACCCCTGGTCGGAAAATTTCAAAAAATGGCAAAGGTTTTTTGAGGTCAAAATAGGCTGGGTTTTTGAAAGGGGTTAAACCCCGCGTATTGAAGCTTGCTATTTTTAAAAAAACCTTTTATTAGTCTCCATGAGAAGTGGGTTTGTGTGCGGACCCTTTAATTTGCAATGTTATCAAGGCCGGACCAAGGGGGTAAGAGGAAGGGGTGTGTAAAAGAAAATTTGCGAATTGGGGGGGTTAGAACTTCATAACAAGGGTGGTACACCGTCTAAGTGGTGCGTCGAAAAATTAACCCCAAAACCTAATAATATAAAAAATTAACCCGCAATAAGGGGGGGAAGTAAGTGCAATGGTGCCAGTAAACATGGGTCCCGGGATAGGCCCAAACTGATCCTTTCCCCCAAAAGGCTGTGCCCGTCCCCTCCCCCCGGGGGTTTGGGAAAAATAAATGATGGATCGGGCAAGCCCCCGGGAGAGGGGGAACGTTTAAAAAATGAAAATTACTCAACTCAGGGTTTTTAAATCTTGGTAACTGTCAAAGGTAAACAGCTGATGATGCAATTTTGCTTCCTTTCCGAAAAAAAAAAAATTAAAAAACAGGAAAAAAAGCAGTTGAAAATGAGGGAAAATCTGGGGGGGGCCGCCTTATTTTATCGCAAGGCTGGAAAAAAAAAAAAAAAAACTGGGGCCCCCGGCGTTTTTTCCCGGCCCCCCGCCCCGTGTATAACTTTTTTTCCCCCTCGGGGAATGCGATTGAACCCCTTTTTTGCTTTGCTTTGGGGTTGTTTTTGGGTTTCCCCATTGGAAAAATTCCAGGCCAGGTCGATTTTGGGGGTTGAAAAAGAAGGTTTGGGGGGTACGCCTCCAAAAACGGGTATTTTTCCAGAAAAGGTCCCCAGCTTTTTACATGCCCCCTGAATCTCTCCCCAAGGGCCCCCCCCCGGCCCCGGATAGCTTATCTTTGGAATTTTTTGCGAGGGCCAAAAAGGGTATAACCAACGATATTGGCTTTGGGGGTTCGACGCAAGGCTTCCGTAAAAGGTTTCAATTACGTCTCTTTTTTTTGGGGCGATGCCCCTAGGTTTTTGACCGTTTAAAAATTTTTCTTTGGCGTTTTTTTCCAAAAAAAAAGGCAAAGGGGCGTCTCGTGGAGGGTTTTCCTGGTTTGGGGGTTTGTTTTTTTTACAAAACCGGGGGGTCTCCCCTATCCCCCGTTTTTTTGGGTCATCTTGGGAAAAGTAGTTTTAAAATTTTTCCTCTCAGAGAAAAGGGGGGAATGCTTCAACCGCAATGTTTCGGGGAAAAACCTTTTTTTCCTTTTGGTTTTTTTCTTCTTTCTCTTTTCAGGGGGCCCAAGAAAAAAATTTTTTTGGGTTTTAAATTTTTTTTCCCCCTTTTACTATGTGGACGCTAAACTTCATTTGGTTCTGAATTATGGGGAATTAAAAAGCCCCCCGGGGTTTTCCCCCTGGGCCCCTTTTTAAAAATTTTTGTTTTATTTCAGAAAAAATTTTTTAAAACCCCGGTTTTAGAAAATTTTAGTAGTATTCTTTTTAGGGGAAGGGGCTGGATAGGGGGTTATCCCCTGCAATTTTTTCTTTTTCCTTTTCACTTTTTTATTTTGAGTCAGGTTACTGGAAAATTGTGAACCCTAAGCTCTGGGGGTTTGGACTTTAAAGTAGAAAAATTTTTTTTGCTTTTTTTGAAAAAACTTTTTTCATCCCCCTTTTTAGTCGGGGAAACATTAGATTTTAGGAGGGGCTCCTGAGGGGTTTTTTCCTTTTTTAACCTTTGAAAAAAAGTAAAAAAATTGGGGGTTTTCCGGGGAGTTATCTTGGAAAAACCCCCTTCCCCCCCTTTGGGGGTATATTCAGATATAAAAGTTCCCTTTTTTTGGGGGGGGGGGTAATAAATTTTAAATCTTTTTTTTTTTTGATAATTTTTGGATGCAAAATTTTTTTAAAAAAACCCCCCGATGCCGCTGTTTTTCTCAGTAATAAATAAGGCCCCTTGGAAAATTTTTGTGAGTCTTTAATCCCCTCTCTGCCAGTTATGGAGTCCCAAAAATTCAGAGCAAAAAAAACCCAAATCAAGGAAAAACCCCTGGTGTAGAAGGGGGCCTGGGGGGAAAAACCACGCTTCACAACGCCCCCCGGGGTGTGTTTTGTACGGCTCACCTGCAGCACCCCGGGTCTAACAAATTGATTAACGGATCAAGGGAGATGGATATCATTCAGACTGTATTGCAAAAAAACCCCTCCCCCTCTCACCATCTGTAAAAGGGGGCAACCGGGTTTTTTTGGCCGTTTTGCTGATGCCCCCCGCGCTTTCCGGTCAGGGAGATTATTGAGCGCTTTGGCTTCACACAAAGTATGTAAAATTTTTATTTTTATTTTAAAATATTAGGCTTACATTGACCCCAGGGGGCAGTTCTGTTATTTTGAGCAAAAAAAGTTTTTTCACTCTCGGGGCTGCCTAGGAATTTCGGGGCCCCCCCTTGGCAAAATTTTGGGGCCTCCCTTTTAAACTCCGCCCAGACTCCACCCCAGTTCCGGCCTCCCCCATAGCTCCTCCTCCCCACGCAAACCCTCCCCAAAACCCTCCGCCCTTTCTTGGAAAAAAAAATTACCCCCCCCCCAAAACCCAACACCCCCTTTTAAACCCAAATCACATTTTAAAAAATAGCAGCCCCTTTTTTTTGGGCCAAAAAATTTTTTTTTAACCTGCCCCCCCGTCAAGGTAGACATAGCAGGGCCCTACTTACTCTAACCTTTTTTAAAAATTTTTTGGAAAATTTTTTTTTAAACCTTATTGGCATCCATCTTCAGACAAAAACCAGATGGGGACTGTGTCCCCTGCCCGTTTTTAAATCTAAACCCCCTCCGCCCCAAGGGGGGGAAAGACGTCCCTTATTTTAGGTTGGGGACTTATTCCCCCAATGTAATTTTTCCCCATGTGGGGCCCCCGATTCTGTTCCCCCCTGTCATGGGGGGGGGACCGCCCCCCCACGCCACTGGAGCGGAGTCACGGAGACATCGGAGGGACTCGGAAAAGAGAGGGGGGCGTCTACTCCCCTGCTCGCTGCTGCCGCCCCCTCGTGACTTGTCCCCCTTTTCCTGCCCCTGCCCTGTATCCTGCTGCCGTCCCCGGTCCCCCTTTTTACCCCCCCGTCGGGGCCCCCACCCCAGGGGGGGACCCCCGCCCCGCGCTTTGCTCCGGAATATGGCACTGCTGGGGGGAATCACTGGGTACATAAAACCCCCTTACTGAACGTGGTTTTCCTGTATTATACCCCAAAAGCTGCACTCCTATTTTTGTAACATGTTTTTAAAAGGTTTTTTAAGGGGGACTTTAAGTAAAATTGTTAAACCCTTTTTCCCCATCCAAAATCCCCCAACATTTTGGGGCCCCCGGGGGAAGGAAAAAAAAAACCCCCCAATGGCAAACAGTAAGCCCCCCTTTGGGGGGGGAAAAAAATTTTTCCCCCCCACCCAATACGGCAACCCGACTAGCTCCCTTTTTTAACCCCAATATCTAGGAAAAAGTAAATTTTAGCCTGTAATTTTTATTTTTTAAGAAAGGCCCCCCGGGGCCCTTTCCCCTTAAAAATTTTGGGGGGGAACATCTTTAAAAAAAATTTTTGCGGCAGGAGGTTCCTAGTCCCCCTTTTCTTACATTTTAAAAATTTTAAAAACTTTTTTTTTGGCCCCAAACCCTTTTTTCCCCCGGGGCTTTTTGGGATGCCCCTTGCCCCCCTCACAGGTTAAAAGAAAAAATTTTTATTAAAAAAAGGTTTGTTACTGTCCCCATATTTTATACATTTTTAAAAGATCCCCCTAAGCCTTCTTTTTTTCCAAAAAATAAAAAACCCAAAAATGTAATAACCTGTCCTGGTTTGCAGCCCCCCCCCCCGTTTTTTTAAAAACCCCTTGGCGCTCTTTTTTTTCCCCCTCCAGTTAGCTATGTCCTTTTATACTCCCGGGGGAGACCGAACTTTTAAAACAGTATTTAAGGGTGGTGCCCCGTGTTTTTAAGGGGTTTTAAAATTTGTTTTCCTTTGAGCATTTCCCTTTTAAAAAGACCCCCTTATTTTATTTCCCTTTTGGGCAGGGCCTGACTTTGGCCCAAAAAATTTGCTGGTGCAGCCCCCATGTACAAATTTTCTGACCCTGTATTATATGCCAGAGTTAAAATCCCCTATTCTGCTGGGCAGTCATGTGTCCCAAATTATGATCCTGATTTAAAATCTGTTTTTATTTTTTAGAGCTGAAATCACAACCTGTGTCCCCAAACACTGTGTACATACATTACATTACTGATCTTGTTTTCATCTGTTTTTATCCAGGGGCTGCATCATATTCTGCTGGTCCCCGTCACTGTGTACTTTTCTTTTTCCATTACTGACCTGAATTACATCCTGTATTATACTCCAGAGTTTTCACTCCCCTTTTGGGGGTGGTGCATTTTACTGTGTACATACATTACTGATCCTGAGCCCCCTCCTGTTTTTACCCCCGAGGTTTCACTCACTACCTGCTGGTGCAGTCACTGTTTTTCATACTTTTTCATTCTGACCCCGAGTTACCTCCTGTTTTTTACCCCCGAGCTGCACTCACTACACTGTTTTCCCAAAAAATTTTTTTGAAAAATTGTTTTGTTTAGCGTTTTTTTTTTTTTTTTTGTAAAAGAAACCCCTTTTGGGGGTTTTTGTTCAGGGTTCTTTGGATCACTGAAAAAAATCTCAGGGGCCCCCTGATAATTAGTTTGGGGCCTTTTGAGCCCCCAAAAAAAAGGGAAAAAAAGGATTTTCACACTTTAGGCGGCGCGTTTTCAAAACATGGAAAGAAAAAGGTTATCTGCGTGGGGAAAACCTCAAATGTGCCCAAAACCCCTTGGGGTTTTGGGGTGAAAAAAATTGATAATTTTTCCCAAAACTTAAGCGTGATCATTTTTTTCTGTTAAGAGATTTGTGGCCCCTTTTTTAACACAGACGTGTTAATTTTGATAAAGGGGGAATGAGAGGTTTCTGCCAGGCAAATTTTTTTTTGGGTTAAAAGAGCAGTGCTTTTAAAAAACCCCTTTCAAACCCCCAAACAGATATTTGAAATGCGGGGGGCCCCTTTTAGTCCCCCCAACCTCAAGGGGGAAGATCCCCTTAAAGGGGGTTTCTGTGGTGCATAAACCCCCTATTCGGCCAACCCCCCCAAAGTACTCAGAAGCAAAGGGGAAAGGTTTGTGGGCCCAGCTTTTAGAAGACTAATTTTCAAACAGGGGTTTTTTTTTGAGAGTGTCGAAAAACCCCTTTTGGTTTTGGCCAGATGGATGGGTAAGTGGAGGGGGTGGATGGCCCCCCGTTTTCCCCAAAAGGCTGCGATCAGTAAGGGGGTGGGGGGGTCTGTTTTTTGGGCCCCGGGAACTTGGGGGGAAACAGGGGCTTGGCCCTTTTTAAGGGGTTCCCCAAGGTTTTTAAAAAGGAAAACCCTGCAAAGTATTTTGGGGTTTCTGCTGAAATTTCTTCCATGGTAATTTTAAAAACGGAAAATGCCCCTTGAAGCAAAAAAAATTTCTTGCATGGGGAATGCACCCCCCTCATGTGCCAAAGAAAAAACCCTTGAGTCATTGGCTGCTAGGGCATAAAAGGAGAAAAAATCATGGGGGGGGCACCATTTCCCCTGCCCCCAAAAAACCATAGGGGGCCTTTGGAGTATCATCAAGCAAAAAATCTATGAGGGTGGGGGGCGGGGTTTCACCAAAAGCAGTCTGGGGGGGCTTTCTGACTTCATGCAAAGAAAAAAAAAAGCGAAACTCCCCAAAAAACCCCCAAAATTTTTAATGGTTTTCGGGGTTTTGGGGAAGGGGGGAATCAAAAAAGGGGTTTCCCCTTTTAACATGGACTTGGCCTGTTTTTGGGTTCGAGTTCCCCCTGCTGCACAAGGGGGAGTCTCGAACCAGTCCCGCTGCGGTCCCCCATCCATTTTCCGGGGTCCCCGGGGAAAAAAACCCGCCCCAGCAAAAAATCGGTCCCGCGTCTCGCCCCGGTTATATGTGCGGACTTGCTGCTGTCTCTTCGGGTTTTGGGTTTTTTAACCCCGTTTTGGCCCGCAGCAGCAGACGTCTTTAGGACTAAGTCCTTTGTTGCTTCATTGGCAGGGCCAAGGGGAAGATCTCCCATTGGGTTAAAGGGGTCACTGCTCGATACAGCTGCCACTTATTGGCCCCTTGGGAAAAGGCCTGTGGCTATTGTTTTTTTTTAAGCAGCCCCCCTTGGCCCCTTCCGGAAGGTCTTTTTTTTTTTGGGGCTATTTTTAAAAGGCGGTTTTTTCCGCACGGCCGTGGCTAGTATCAAATCTGTTACGTGCTTGAGCCAGTTTGGTCATGTATGTTGTGGTTATTTTTTTCTAAAAAAGGGGCCCCAAAATTTTCCCGGCCCCCTCCGGTGAGGGATTGTATGCACGGGGGTTTGGGCTCGCTGAAAAACGCCATTGGGAATCCCGGGTACTTTTTAGGAGTTTAAAAGCTTGGGTTTGTTTGCCAAAACCACAGCTGCTTTCCTTTGGGTATTTTGTGTTCCCTAAAAATTTTAAAAAGGACCAGCTGTGTACAGCGGCTCTGTAAAATTAAACAGGTCCCCCCTTTTTATCCCCAAATTTGCACGGGTTTACATCTGCGACTCTGCGGGATAACAGAGTTCGCTCATATCCCTTTTCCCCCCTTTTTTCTAGCAGCAGGCCTGCCTGCACGGTGGCCCCCGGGCCCCGCGGAAGCCCTTCCTTAAATTTTATTAGGGGCTTTTCCCGGCCCCTTAAAAGCCTTTTTGGTTTTTTTTTGGGTTTTTAAAAAGCTTTTTTGTTCAGTGTATGTGCCCCAAAGCTGAAAAATTTTTCAAATGAGCCCCCTTACTTCTTTAAAAAAATATCAAATGTTTAAAATTTGGAAGGGGGTTTTTTAGTTTTTATTCATTTTTGGGATTTTACTGTTATTTTTTGGGGAATTCTTCAAAAAATTTTGGTGTATTTTTTAAAAAGGGGATGACTTTTTTTAGTGACTGCCTTTTTTCCCGGGGCCCCCCCCTTGGAAAATCAGAAAAAAAAATTTTTATTTGCATTTTTAAATTTTGGAAATTTTGTATTCAAAAGGTTTTCAGTCACTGTGTAAAACATTACTGATCCGTACTGCCCCGTAGATCTTTTTTTTATAAAATGAAAAACATAACAATAATAATAACAGAACCCCAAAAAAATATAAAACCAGAAAAAATCGTTTTCTAAATTTTCTGGTCCAGCCACTCATTCTCCCCCCCCCCACTCATTTTAAAAATATACAAATAATAACTGACATTAAATACTTACCCCTTTTGGGGGCGGTCACCAAAAATTTTAAAACAAATTAAAAAAAAATTAACAATTTTCAAAACAAAAAAAATATCCTTTTATTTTTTTTTTCATTTTTTTAAATTTTAAAAAACCCTAAAATATACAAAAAATACAATATTAAGTTTTTGACCACCCCACACTCAAACCCAAAACCGTTCCCCAAACCCCCCCCCTGACCTAAGAGGTGGTTTGGGGGTTTAGCCTCAGTCCTTTTCCAAAAACCACAGGGGCCTATTTCCCCCCGGGGGGGTGCCCGTTTTCCCCCCAAAACCCCGGTTTTTCCCAAAAACCCACAAGATAAAAACCCCTCCCCCCCCTTTTCCCAAAACCCCCAAAAAAAAACCTACACCCCCCTCAAAAACTCCCCTAACAATATATACAGAAAAATACTGCAATAAACACAATAAACCAAAAACCCCCCCCCCCCCCCCCCAATTCGGCGCCGGGCCCTACATCATGTATTTTTAAACAAAACAAAAAAAATACAGTGTCAGCAGCAGCCCACCCCCCGGGGAAAAAGTGGGGCCCGACTTTTGGGGCCCCTAAAAGAAAAGCCCCTCCAGAGGAGGGGGGGCCCTACATTGCCCGTCTTATTCTCCAGAGAGGCACCTTCACCAGGTCACCCCGTTGGTTTTCCAAAAAAATGTCCATGGGAGGATTTTCCTTTGCTCGAGAAAAAAGCACCCCGCGTTCCCCCGGGGGGATACCTAACCACGGCCCCCAACTAAAAATAAGGTTTTGGGGGGTTTCCCCCCACCAAAAGGCTCTGAATTCTCCATAGGGGGTTCCCCTTGGAAAAAATCGGCCACCCCAAAACCCCCCCAAGGGGTGCCCACCCTGTTGTACACCCCCGGTTGAAGGGACAAAGAAGCCGGAAGTTGGGGCCTGCTTTTTCCGCACAGTTTTTCCCCCCAAAAGCCCCCGGGGGCATTTCCTGTCCCCAGACTCCTACACTTCAGATTTTCCCCCAAAACAGTTTTTTTTAAAAACAGCGCCAAGCCAAGCCCAAAAAAATTCGAGGGGTTTGTTTTAAAATTAAAAGTGAAAAACCCCCCCAAGACCCCCCAAATTGGGGGGAAATCCCGGGGCGCCAGGGGCCCTTGGAAATGGGTCAAGGGGCCCTGTTGTCAAGGAGTTTCCTTGGCAGAGTCCTGATTTTCCCCTTTCCCCCGACCCCCCGGCGAATTACCTTCAAACCCAAAAAAGGTTTTTTGGTAACCCGGGAAAGATTTTTATGCGGTGGCAAAGCCCTTTCCCCCTTTTTCCCTCCTTTTCCCTTCCGGGGAAAAAAGGCTAAAAACCTTCCCCCCAGGAGAATACCACGGGAACCTCTTTTTCCCGGGGTTTGCAAAATTGATTTAATGAAGGTTTTCCCCAAGGTTTTCAAGGGGGTTCCCCTACCCCCCCTTAGTCTCCTTTTACGGTAAGTAACCCCCCCTTTTTTACAGGTTCAGTCTTTTCCCCCCCTAAAAAATTAAAAGAAAAAACTTTTTGACCCGGGTCCGGGAGGCCCCCGGGGAAGATGCACACACTGCCCAGAAAAAATCGTAAAGGGAGCAGTTAAGTTTTAAAACAGGTTTACCCTTTCCCTTAGGGTAAAAGGGGCCAACCTTCCTTTGGGTTTTTCCCCTTTTGGGGTGGCGATCTTTTGGCCCCGCTGTCCCAATTTTTTTTGGGGGGAACCCCCCGGGCCAAAAATTGATCCCCAAGGGGGCTTTTCCCAAAAATTTTGGGGTTTGGGGGAAGGGGTTTTTCCGGGGATAAAAAAACGGATCTCCCTCCCAGCCAGGGGGGCTCTCACATTATTTTTTGGTTTTATCTTGGCCCCCGGTGCCCCAGAGTAGCGATCTACCTCTGCCCCTAAAACCATCCTGCCTCCTTGAGGGGAAAAAAAACCCCGGGGGACATTATCGGCTTTCCCCACCACAAAAGTGGTTTCGGGGTCCCCCGGCCCCCAACCCCGGGCCCCAAGGTCCCCGCTCCCCCTTTCAAAGAAGTGGAAAAAAAAAAAAAAAAAAAAAAAACAGGGGCACACCGAGTGGAAAAAAAACAGTAAGCGGACCCAAAGGGGGGTTAAACAAAAAAAGTGTTTTGGGGAAATTTTTCCAAATTTTAACCCCCAAACAATATGTAAAAAAATTTTTAAATTTTTTTTGGAAAATTGTACAAAAAGTATGGGAAACAATAAAATTTAACAATATAAAATAGTTTTTAAAAAAAATTTTCAATAAAAAAAAAACCAGTAGTTCACTTTTATATAGAAAGACTAAAAAAAAAAAAAATTTTTTAAAGGAGATAATGTGTTAAATTTAGTTTTTTTCACTTTTGTTTTTTGGGTTTTAAAATTTGGATCTTTTTCCCCACACCATTTTGGTTGTTTCCCCCTTTGGGGTCGGGGGTTCTGTTTTCTTTTCCTCTTTTGGGGTGCACGGGGTTTTTTTTTCATCTTGGGTGGTTGCCCCCTCTTGTGTTTCTTGTTTTTGGGGTTTTTTGGGGATTTTTATTTTTTCCTTTTATTATTTAGTAAAAGATATAGTGTATTTTTCATTTTTTTTGGTTATAGTCTTTTTTTAATTGTCCCACATTCGTTTTGTTTCTTTCTAAGAAGGGGGGGAATCCCCAAACACTTTTCAGCGGGGGGCACAAGGGAAAACCCCCGGCGAACACCAGATCCAACCCCAAAAAAGCTCCCCAACCAAACTTTTACAAGCGGGAAACTCTTGCCCCACCGTACAAGGGGGGTTTTTAAAACGGTCCCCCCCTGGTCTGCACTCCGTCCTGCTCACTCACCTGTTCCTCTGGCTGTCCCCCCGCAGCAGTCCCCCGCGCAGGGGGGAGGTCCCCCCGTCCCCCCTGCTCCTCGGCGTCCTGTGTTCCCCACTCCCCCGGGATGCTGCTAGCAGGCCTCCAGATAGATTGCTTGGGGGGCGGGGGCCGCACCCACCCCCTCTCTTAAGGGCAGGGGTGATTTTTAAAAAATTTTCTAATTAAAAACCCAAGGCAGCGCCTCAGTAATAATCTGGTCACTCCACCATAAGGGAAAAGCGGAAAAAAAAGTGTTCTATCATTGCAACATCCGGTTTTGTTCCCCATTTTTTCTGCGCCCCGGGCTGCCGTCTCTGTGCTTCGCTTTATACTATTTTTGGCTCCCACGTTTTTTGCTAACCCCCTTTCTGGCTAACCGGGAAAAACTCGGTTTTACTGGCACAAGGTCATCCCCCTTTCCCCCATCCCCCCATCCTTTCCCCCGGATGGTGGGGAAGGTCCTGAAGCCAGGCCCCCCACCACCATTCTGGAACCCCGGGCCTTACTCGCTCCGTTTTGAACCCTCCCCCGGAAAACTGTATATACCTGTTATCCTTTTTTGGCCCTCTGGGACAGCTGGGGCCCGGGGTCCGGGGGGTAAAATTGGGGGGTTGCACCTTTTGTTCCTCGGGGGGTTTCCCTTTGGTCCTGTTTTGAGGGGGCCCCCTTCTCGGGTAACCCGGGGCTTTTTTTTTTCCGCCCCCCTTTGGAGCCCCCCGGACCGCGGTCTCGAGGGGTTTCCCATTAAAAAAAAAAGACGAATGTGAAATTTTTCCATCTCTGCTCCTTGCTTCCATTCGTTTTAAATTGCTCCCCGGGGGCCTGGAAAAACCCCTGGATTTTCCCGGGGGCCTCCGACCACGGATCTGTGCCAGGAGGTGGGGGCCCTTTAGGAGTTCAACAGGACAAGATCACGGGTTTTCTCCCCCGCCCCTTTCTACCCCCTTTTGGTTCCTTGGGGTCCTCATCTGCACCTGAAAACTTCTATTTTAAACTCAGGTACCAGTTTTTTTGGCAAGTAAAGGTCCCCGCCCCGGGGGCTCCCACCCTTTTTGGGGTTTTTCCTATCCCCCCCCCGGCCGGGGGGTTTTTCAAAAAGGGCATTTTTCACTTCGAAATCTTGGGGAAAAAGTTTGTTCTTTTCGAGCCAAGGGGGTTCATCATGTCACAAAACCGGGAGGAGAAAAGGGCCCCGCCCCGGCCCCAAAACCCCCTATGGGGGGGAGGGGATCCTGGTTAATGTCTTTAATTTTTTTCCTGAGGTTTTTCCGCAGGCCTTCGAAAAAAAACCGGTCGCACCACTTCGCTGCTTCTCCCTTGTCCCCCTGCCCCCAAGGTACTTTTAAGGTTTTGCTAGTTTGCTTTTTAAATTCGCACCCTTCGTCTAAAATTTTTCGTGGAAAAATGAGCTCTGGTTGCTAACTTCTGAAAAGGGCCCTACCCCGGAAATCAAGGATGAGGGGCGGGAGGGACGACCCCCCCTTTGGGGAAAAAGCTAATATCCTTGGCAAACCGAATTGACCGCGTTTTCAGGAGCTTTTTAAAGGAAAATCAAACGGGAAAAAAAGGGCCTATCACCTGGACTCTAGTTTGTTAAAAAAAGGGGTACCTCGCCTTCCCCCTCCGAGGCCATGGAGGTGCCCCAAAAATTTTGGCCCCCCGCCCCCGGGGGGGGGAACCGGTTTTGAAAGGGAAAGGAAGTTGTTATATGCGGTAGCTTGAACATTTTAAACCATTTCTGCCAAAAAAATGGGAAAAAAACCCCGGGTTTTGGTTGGGGAGGGGGGGCCCAAACCCCGGGGAGAGAAATTCCTCTCCCCCTTTAAACATCCCCAGTCCCCCTTTTCCTTGGGCAAAAAAAAATTTCCGAACTTGTCTACTGGATTCTGGGCTGCAGGGAACTTCACCCAGCAGGGGTGGTGGATCGTTACCGCTTCCCAGTCCAGCGTTTCCTGATCCGTTGCAGGTGCCCCCCGTGAATGGAAACCACTGACCGAGCCCGTCCAGTTTTAAAAACCCGAGTTGGTGGAACTCGGGTAGGTCTAATGCATGTGAACGAATGCGATTTTATGTATATCCCGGTTTGCCCCTTCCATGCTTTTAGGTTTACCTTGGCTCAGAGCATGAACCAGCCTTTTAATTGGGAAAACTGGAGAAGTTCGCGTTGGGGAGTCCTGCATGAATCGTGCTTAACCCGGATTCAACCTGTTTCGCCTCCGTCCCCCTGATCCCCCCAGGGTTCCCTTCCCCCTATTGGTCCTTCTCTGATGTTTTGGGGAAAAAAAGGAGGCTGAGGACTACCTCCACACGGGTTCGTATGACTGTCAGATAGAGCTTTTTTGGAGTATCCCCCTTTTCGCGGGGAGTTTATCCCCTTTCACAGGCAGAGATCGGCTATGTCGGCTACACCCAAGAGAATCTGGCAGAGGATTTACCCAAAAATCATCGTCACCGGCAGGAGCTGGATTCTTTTTGGGGGAAGGGAAAGGATGGATCCTTGCGGCCCTTATGATATCGGGGTCTAAATCAGATCCTAAAAACAGGTACCTACCTTATTTCAGGCTTTTTTATCGTCTCCGGGGGGCCCAAAGATCTTAAACCCCAAAGGGTCTCAGAGGGGCCTACAACCTGATCCGAGTCAGGAGGGAGGAATGGAAAACGCCTTCAAAAACCCCCGACGGCCCTATGATACCTGGTAATGCCAAAATTTTGGCCCCAAGCAAAGCACCTGCGGTCTTTCGGAATTTGTTAAAGCATTTTTAGGGACTTCTTATACTTGTGTCTGGTCTACCTGGGGCGTATTTTTATTTCTCTGCAGACTTGGGGTCAACCCCGGGGTAAAAAACGCCTGGTCTTACAAAGTGAGAGAGAACAGGCTATATGCCAAATATGAGAAATGCCTTTGAGCAGTCTTCCTTCCTTTCCTTGGGTAATTGTATCTTTCCCGGAAAAAATGGATCCGAGAAGTTGTCTGAGCCCTATGTGGTGGCCTAATACTGATGGAGGATTTACTGTCCGGTTTTTGGCATTGTAGAATTTAAAATAGATATCACTCATGAAAAGTAAAAAGTAAGTTTTTGTCATTGTACTATCCTATATTTCTCTGCCGTATCGGGCATCATGAATTGTGGTATGTTTAAAAGGGGGCCCCTGACACTCTTTTGGGCCCCGGGGGCCCCAAAAAAACCCGGAGCCAGCCTGCCCCCCCCCCCCAATTTACCAAATCCCCAGTTTTTTAATGCGTTACTTTATAAAAGAAAAATTAGGTTGAAAGCTTAAGTAAAGAAAATGAGGGCGTTGGGGTTAAAAAGGGAAAAATTGTTGTGTTTACTGTCCTCCACTCCCGGACTTTTTTTTCCCCCTTGATTGCATTGGGGTCGGTTCGAGTTTCAGTCGGACCTTCGACTTTTTCCCATTTTGGTTTTTTTTTAGTTGACTCGACTTTTTGGGAAAAATGGGGGGGCCAAAAACCCAAATCGACCTCCCAAGGCAAAGTCGCCCCCCCCCTCAAAATGTGACGATGGGGGAACTATATACGGTGATGATGGCATTATAGTGGGGTATGGCCATTTTCGGTGATGGGCACTATATAATGTGGCACTATGTACGTGATAATGAGCCAATTTAAAGATTGGCACTAATACAGTGATGATGAGCACTATATACAGGATGGTGAGCATAAAAATGTAAAAAACTATTACATTGCTGATACCCATATATACGTGACTGATGAGATATTTCGGTACTGATGGCACTTTTTTAAGTGACTGATGAGCCTTTTTCAGTGACTGGGGGCACTATATAATTATTGATGGCACATATCAGTGTTGTTTACTATTCTTTGTTGTGGATATATACAGGACTGAAAAACACTATATACGGGGGGTGTGGCACTATATTTTTTGATGAGCACTATTTAAAAACTGTGAGCACTATTCGGTGACTGATGAGCACTATTAGGGGGACTGATGAGAAATATATACAGAAAAAAGGGGCACTATATACAGGAAAAAGAGAGACAAACCCCCTTTAAAAAAAAAAAAAAAAAACTAATAGGGTGACTAAAAAAACCCCTTTTTAGTGAGATGGGGAGCACTATAGGGCAGGTTTTTTGGCCCCTTTTTAAAAATTGGGATAGCACTTGTACGTGCCCTGATAAAGCACTATATACAGGACTTGACCCATTTATAGTGACTGATGGCACTTAAACCCATGAGATGAGCACTTATACAGTGTTTGGGGATATTTAAAAAAAATGATGGGTTTTTTACGGTGACTTAAAAAGCATTTTTTAAACAGATGATGAGCACTATTTTTGGGTGACTGATGAGCACTAATCAGTTTTTGATATCCTTTAAGTGATGATGAGCCTTTACAGTGCCCTAAATGAGCACTATTTACTGAGGGAGAGCACTATATACAGTGACTGTGAGCACTAAAAAAGGTAAATGAGGCATTTAAAAAGTGATGATGGGCACTATTACAGTGATGATCCCCCTTTTTTCAGGGGATTAGGGCATATATAAGAGACTGTGGGGGGCCCCTCGGGCATTACCCCCTGACTATTTTTAGGGGCCCCCGATCGCAGAGGGGGCCCCCCCCGGGCCCTTTAAACTACCGATGGGCCCCCCCCCCCCCCGCCCCCAGCGGCAGGTTTTTTGCCAATCAAGTAAAACCTGGTCCGGAGGGGGGTTTCAGTTATTTCTATTCCCTTTGGGGGGCCCCCGCGGGGGTAATTTTAAAACGCTGCCGCAATCGGAGGTGGCAGTCACGTCGCGGCACGTCGGGGCCCCCTGCGTCATTGTCAGTTGGGGGGGAGTGCGCGCTTTTTTCAGTGTGGACCCTCGCCGCGGGAAACGCGGCAAGGAAAGGGGGAAAAAAAGGGTTTTTTTTTTTTTTTTAATGTGAAAGGGGGCAAAGCTGGGGGCCCCGGCAGAATGAAGGGGGGCAGGACGGGGGCAAATGAAGACGGGGCGGAGGGGGCAGAATAAAAGACGGGGCGGGGACGGGGGGCAGAAAAACCCCGGGGCAGGACGGGGGGCAGAATGAATAGGGGGCAGGATGGGGGCGAAAAGGGGGGGGCAGGGGGGGGGGCAGAATGGAACGGGGGGGGGACGGGGGGCAGAATGGGGGGGGCGGGGATGGGGGAAAAAGGGACGGGGCAGGAGGGGGGGCTGAATAAAGGGACGGGGCAGGATGGGGGCAGAATAAATTAGGGGCAGGGGGGGGCAAAATAAAGACGGGGCGGGGACTGGGGGCAGAATAAAGGGGGGGGGCAAAAATGGGGGCAGAAGGGAAGACGGGGCGGGGGGGGGAAAAGAATGGGACGGGGAAGGCTGGGGGTGAATGGAGACGGGGCGGACGGGGGGTAAATGAAGACGGGCAAAATAAACCCCCGGGGGGCGGCTGGGGGCAGAATGGGGGATGGGGCCCGGGACTGGGGCGGGAATGGAGCGGGGCGGACTGGGGTGACTGAAGAGGGGCGGGGACTGGGAGAAGGAGATGGGCAAATGAAGAGGGGCAGGACTGGGGCAGAATGGAGTTTGGGGGGGGGAAAAATGGGGGCAGAAGGGAAATCGGCGGGGAATCGCACAGAGAGGGGGGATGGATGGGCGGAAATTGGAGACACTGGGGGCATTTTTGGGGAGACATGGGGGCGGGGTTTGGAATCAGGGGGGGGGCTAAAAAAAAAGACATGGGCAGAAGGAGAATGGGGGCAGAATAAAGGGCCCATGGAGGCATTATTGGAGACACTGGGGGCAGGATGGAGAAGGGGGAAGGATTGGAGACACGGGGGGGAGGATGGAAAAGGAGCGGGTTTGGGACCTGGGGGCATGTTTGGGGAGACACTGGGGGGCTGATTGGAGACACGGGGGGGCATGATTGGAGACGGGGGGGGGCTGATTGGGACATGGGGGCAATTGGAAAGGGGGGGGGTTTTGTTGGGGAGACCTGGGGGCATGTTGGAGACACTGGGGCAGAATTGGAGCGCTGGGGGCAGGATAAAAGACATGGAGGCGGGGTTGGCCCCCTTTGGGAGGTGGGGAGATCTATGGGGCAGAATGGATACTCTGAGGACGGGATGGGAAAAACTTGGCTAAGGGGGGAAAATGAGACACACAGGGCCAGGAGGGGGTTTTTTATTAAAGGGGGGGAAAAATTTTAAGGGATATTTTACTGCGTGATGTTTTTTTTTTTTTTGAGTTAAAATTTTTTTAAAAAATGGGGGAAGGTCTTTTTCTGTGAGAGTGACTATGTCACCTTTTTTTCATCTGGTGTAGTTTAAAAATTGGGAAAAAAAAAAAGTAATGGTTCTGCCCAAACGGGGATTTTATAACGTTTTTTTTCCCCGCAGAGCGAGCCCTGGCAGGAGAAGTGATGGCGGTCTTGCTGGATAAAAGAAAAAAGCAAAGTGAAGGACTTCCCCCTTAGAGACGTCATGGGGGGGAATTTATTTTTCACTGATTTTTTAAAAAAAGTAAAACAGAGCCCTGTGTCAAGGTCACCCGGATTACTGTATTACCTGTACACGCCCACTGATAAAAAGTACGATCTTCTTGTGGGAATGGCCACTTTTTGGTGTAGTATTTTTTTTTTTTTTTTTATTACGATCGTATTGTAGATTCAGTCCTATGTGATGGAAATATATGGTCTGGTCATGGTTTTGTGGGGGGTATTTGTTCCTTGTTGTGCTTTATTCGGTAAATGTGTGGTGGAAATAGGGGGTCTTGTCATGGTGTTGGGGTTTTTTTTTCCCCTTGTTTAAATTTTTTTGGTCACTTTGTGGTGGTTTATATGGTTGGTTTTTTTGTTCCGGGGGGGGTTTTATTTTTCGATCACTGTGTAAAAAATTAGTGGTTGGTGGATTTGCCCCTTGTATGTGGTGTTAGGGTCATTTAAAAATTGAAAAATAAAAAAAAAATTCCCTAAATTGTTTTGGAAAATTTTAAAAAATATTTAATAGGTTACAGTAGAGTAGACCCCGGGGCCCAAAAGTGTCCATGTGTTATGGGGGGGGGTTTAAAAAAAATTTTTTGGGCCCAAAAAAACTAGATTGTGGCTTATGTTGTTTCTGGTGGGGGAACTGTTAATGTGTGATTGGTGGAAGGGGTTTTTTTTCCCCAAGAGGAGCGGGGGTACTGTGGACAGTTCGAGGGGTGGGGGGGGCTGGGGGGATCCGGGGGGGAAAAGTCTCAAGGGGGCCCCAAAAATTTTCCCAGTAGGGGGCCCCAAAAATTCCTGGGGCAGCCCTGCTGATGAGCACTAAGTGATGATGAGCACTATTACAGGATGTGGCACATACACAGGGGACTGTGAGACTTATAGGGGAAATGAGAGCACTATACACAGTGACGATGAGCACATATACAGTGACTGTGAGACTATACACAGGGGATGATGAGCCCCTATATACGGTGATGATAAACATTTTCCCAGTGATGATGAGACTATATACAGTGACTGATGAGCACTATACCAGTAACTGTGACCCACTATACACGTGAGGGTGGCCTATTACATGATGATGAGCACATTTTACGGGGGACTTTTGAGAAAAAAATTACGGTGACTGTGAGACTATCCCGGGGGGATGACAAAGCACTATTAGGGTTTGATGTGAGCATAATACGGTGACTGTGAGCAAAATTACGGTAAATTTTGAGAAATTTTCGGTGATGATGGCACTTATACGGTGATGTGAAGCCTATATGGGTGACTGTGAGCGTAAAATACGGTGATGATGAGCCCCTATTCGGTGATGATGAGGTTTATTTTTGGTGATGTTGAGCGCTTTCGGGGGATGTGAGCCTAATACTTTGCGATGAGACTTATACGGGTGATAATGAGCATTTTTTTCGTGATGATGAGCACTAATATGTGATGATGGATTTTCCCCCATGACTGATGAGCACTATTACAGTGTTTGAGGGATCACTATAGTAACGGGGGGGAGATTTATAGGGGGGACGGGTTGAGCATTATCCTTACATATATACAGTGACTGATGGATTATAATTGAGATGAGACTATTTTCAGTGATGATGAGCACTATTAGGGTTTGGACTGAGGGGCCTTTTTTCGTAAATGTGAGACTATTAAGGTGACGGGATGAGCACTATATACGTGACTGATGGGCACTTTATACAGTGACTGATGAGCACTATTACAGTGACTTATGAGCACTATTCAGAGCTGTTTGGATACGTGCTGTGACCCCCTTATTTTACAGTGATGTGGCATTTTCCAGTGCTGATGAGCATATATACGGTGATGATGGCACTATACGGTGCCCTTTTGAGCACTATTACAGTGATGATGAGCACTATACAAGGGGACTGATGAGCACATATCGGGGGACTGTGGACTATACCGGTGACGATGAGCACTTTTTCGTGACTGTGACCTTAAAAAGTGATTGATGAGCACTATATCAGTGACTGATGGACTTATACGGTAATTTGATGACACTTTTACGGTGACTTGAGCATTACCGGTGACTGATGAGCGTTTCGGTAAATGTTGAGCGCTTTTACGGAAATGGGGAGCACTTATACGGTGATGATGAGCACTCTATAGGGTTTGACTGATGAGGTATATAGGGGGGACTGAGGGCGCATATAGGTGATGATGAGGAATAGGGTGACTGATGAGGCTTTTTGGGGTTTGTTTGATGAGCGTATATGCGGTGATGATGTGCGTATATACGGTGACTAGTGAGCGCTTATAGGTGATGTTTGAGGCTTTTATACGGTGAAAAAAGGGAGAGTATATACGGTGATGATGAGCGCTATATCATGACGAGGGAGCGCTATAAAAGGTGATGATGAGCGCTATATGCGGTGACTGATGAGCCTTATACGGTGATGATGAGGCTATAACGGTGATTGAGGGCCCACTTTACGGTGAGATGAGATTTTTACGGTGATTTTTTTGACACTATTAGGGGAAAATGTGACCCTTTATATCATTGACTTTTGGGGGCAGTTTACGGTGAATGATGGCACATATACGGTGACTGTGACATTTATCGGTAAATGATGGGGGGTTATACGGTGATTTTTGAGCGCTTATACGGTGACTGATGACCCCTTTTAACGGTCCCCTGTGAGCGCTTTTAAGGGGTGATGATGAGCGCTATATAGGGAAAAATTGAGGGAGCGCTTATGCGGGAGTAAAGCGCTTTGGGGTTTGGACTGATGTGCCCCCTATATACGGTGATGATGGCGCTTAAATACAGTGACTGTTTGAGGCTTTATACGTGTTGATGAGCACTTTTTACAGTGATTGATGAGAAAAATTTTTTTCAGTGACTGATGAGCGCTATATACGTGACTGATGAGCATATATACGGTGATGATGAGCGCTTTTCAGGGGACTGTGACTTTTTTTAGGGGTTTGTGAGAAATATTTACGGACGGGAAGAGGTTTATACAGGGGAGGGATGAGCTTATTACAGTGACTGATGAGCGCTATTCGTGACTGATAGGGCATATCAGTGACTGATGAGCGAAATTACAGGGGATGAGGCGCTATTTCAGTGATTGATGGCACTTTATACGGGGGAATGATGAGCGCTATATACGGACTGATGGACTATATACGTGTGATGAGGCATATACGGGGATTGATGAGACTATTACGGTGATTGATGAGGCTATATACAGTGACTGATGGCTTTATAGGGGGTTTTTGATTGATGACATAAAAAAGGGGAAAATGTGGCGCTTTTCGTAAATGATGAGCGCTATTACAGTGACTGATGAGACTTTATCGGTGTTGTGACCCATATATAGGTGATTGTGAAGCATTTTTATACGGTAAATGAGGCCCCATTTTCAGTGATAATGAGCGTTTTTACAGGGACTGATGGCACTATAGGGGGTGATTGATGAGAAAAAAAATTTTTAGGTAAAATTGATGAGCATTTATACGGGGGAATGATGGCAAAATATAAAGTGATGATGAGCGCTTTTACAGACTGATGAGCATATATCGTGATTGTAAAAAAACTATATCGGTGTGAGGGGCACTTTTTCAGTATGATGAGCGCTATTTTCGGTGACGATGAGCGCAATAGGGTTTTTTTGATGAGCACTATATACAGGACGATGAGCGTTTTATACGGGGGATGTGAGCCTATATCCCCGGACGATGGCACTATATAGGGTGAATGTGGCATTATACAGGGGACTGAGAGCGCTTTCAGTGACTGAGAGCACTATATACGGGAATGATGAGTCTTTTTTAAGTGAGTGAGCACTATATACGGTGTTTTTTGACCCTTTTTTAAAATACAGGATGGAGACTATATAGGGTGATTGTTTGGCACTTTATACAGTGACTGATGACCCCTTTATTTAGGTGATTGATAGCACTTTCGGTAAATAAATGAGGTTTATATCCCAGGTTTGAGCACTTTACGGTGAATGATGGGCCCCTTATACGGTGATGATGAGCGCTAATACGGTGACTGTTGAGCGTTTATACAGTGATGATGGCGTTATAAAAGTGATGATGGGGCATATTACAGTGATGATGGCGCTATTCAGTGACTGATAGCCTTATACGGTGATGATGGGCTATATACAGGGGATTTGGATGAGCTGTGACTTGAGCCCCACAGGATAATGTCCAGTATTCTGCGCCATTACACTGGCGCCCCTACGGGACAGGACCAGTATGCTTTTCCCCCAAAACCCCCGGGCCCACGCCCCGGGCCCGTCAAAAGGAGACCATGGGGAATAAACGAATCCTCGGTCATAGGGGCCCAAACCGCGGGGGAGGGGCCCCCCCCCAAGGAGAGGGCACTCGGCAGGGGGGGCAGCCCAACCCCGGGGGGAGGAGGAGCGCGGGAAAAAAAAGGGGGAAATGATGGGAATTCGAGGTACAGAAAGCTTTATTTTTGGGGAGGCCCTCTTTGGCCAAGGAGTTTTTGCAGTTTTAGAACCGGTATCAGAAATGTAAGGTGGGGGAGGGGAAATTTTATGCGGGGGGGGCAGTATGATATTATGGGAAAATGTTGGGCCCTTTGCAAATAGTATGATTCGGGGAAAAAGAAAGCATGCTGTGTTTGGGTTTTTATTTGGGCAATAACCTAGTACATTTATTGGGGTTTTAAAAAAAGCTCTTTTTTTAGGGTGTTAGAGGGTTTTGCATTTTAGTGTATTTTTTTGTGTGTGGACGATATGAAAATAAAAATGTGTATATTCGGTGTAGTTGTTTTTGGGTTAAAAGGGGGATTATTAGTGTGATTAATGTGTATAAAGGATTATGTGTGTACATACATTTTGCATTTTATTCCACAAATATCTTTTATAAAATTTTTTTTTACTCCTTTATAAAAAAAATACTGCAATATACCCCAAAAATAAAGGGTTTTGCAGAGCCCGGGGTGTAAATTTTTTGAGGTTCTGCAGCAGCGAAGTGTGGGTTTGGTTTTGTCAGCTGGGGCCCCGTTTTGAGGTTCGCAAGCAGCTGAGGTTGTATTATGATGTTTGCAGCAGAGGTTTGGGTATTATGGGTCTCAGAAATTTTAGGTGTGTTTTTATGGGTTTTTTGCAGCAGTTCAGATGTTAAATGAGGTTCTATAGAAGGAGGGGGTTTTTTTCCCTGTTGTACTGACAAAGTTGTTAATGAGTTCTGCAGCAGCTGAGGAGTGTGTTTTGAGGTTCTGCAGCAGCTCACTGTGTATTTGGGGTTTTTGCAGCAAATGAGTGTATTTATGGGTTCTGTAGCGTGAGGTGTGTATTATGAGGTTCTGCGCGTGAGATGTGTATTATGGGTTTGTAGCAGCTGAGGAGTGTGTTTGAGGTTCTGCAGAGTCAGATGTGTTTTTTTAGGTTCTGCAGCAGCTGGATGTGTATAATGTGTTTCGCGTGAGGAGGTTTTTTTTAAAGGGTTCCCGCAGCAGCTCAGTGTGTATTATGGGGTTTTTTGCAGCGCTGGATGTGTTTATGGGTTCTGCAGAGTGAGATGTGTATTATGGGGTTCTTTTTTTTTAAAACAGGTGGGTGTGTTTTGAAATTCTGCAGCAGTGAGACGTGTTTAGGGGTTCTGTAGCAGCTGAGGTGTGATTTAAAATTCTGCAGCGTGAGTGTGTTTTTGAGGTTTCTGTTTGCAGTGAGGGGTGTTTTCCCCTGTTGAAATGAGCTGAGGAGTATGTGGTGCTCCCCCCTTTTCCTGTTCAAAAGGGCATGGATTTGGAGCCAGCGTCGTTTAAAATTTTAAATGTTGTTAAATTACCGTTTTGGCGGCCTGAGGGGTTTAGAATATTTACGTGTTTGTTAAAACTGTGGTGGGGAAATTTCTTCCTTTGAAATTTATGCTGTGGCCTTAAAAAATTAAAAACATGGGGACAGAAGGGAAACCCCTTTTGGGGGGAAAGAAGGGTAAACGGGTCCATTATAAGATAATAAAAAAAGGGTCGACAATGGAAAAAAATTTTAAAAGTGGCGCAACACAGAAAATTTTGGGACTGTGGGTGACATATTTTGTGGGTTTTGGAAAATAACTTTTTTTCCCTTTAAAGCTTAACCCCTTTAAAAAACCCCCGATACTCCTTTTAAACAGGGTCCCTTAAGGGTATTGCCCCAACCCCGTTAAAAAACGGCGCTGTGAAAAAAGTAAATCCCCCCCCCCGAGGCTCTTTTTTTCCGGGGCCCCGGCCCAGAAAAAATAAAAGGTTTTGGTTTTTTCCGACCCAAAGTTGCGATCGCCGTTTTTAAACCCTTTTAAAGGCGTTTGCAAAAAAAAATAAATTGTTGTGCCATTTAATTTTCTGTCCTTGATGTCATCAGACTCGGGCAGGGGAAAAAGGGCCCCCGGGCCCCCCTTTGTGTCCCCAATGTGCCCCGGGGGCCCGGGGCCCCTGCTTCCTCCGGTGGGCCCCGGGGCCATTTGAATGGCGGGCGCATGCTCAGTGCGCCCCGTCGCTTTTGTTTGGGGGGGGGCAATTTTCCGGGGGTCTCGACTCCCGGGGGTTTACCCGGGAGCCCCGGGGGAAAACATCCCCCGGGTGGGGAGTTACCCCCCGGTGTCGCGATCGTTTTTTTTAATAAGTATAACGGCGCCGAAAAAAAAAAAAAATTTTTTCTTCCCCCTGATTTTGATCCCAAAATCGGGGGGAAAAAATTTTAGGGCCCCCAGGTCCCCGATCCCCCCCCCTATACCTCCCGGGTCCCCCGTCCTCCCCCAAGGCCCGGATCCCGGCGTCTTTTTCCCCTTTTAAAAAAAAAATGGCGGGGCATACGCCCGGGGGAGTTTAAAAAAAAATTTATTCTTTTTCCTAAAAGAATTTTTTATCACTTTGAAAAAAAACTATCACAGTGATAAATTTTTAAAAAAAAATTTTAAAAACCCCCCCTTTTTTCCCCCCCCTTATTTTGGTTGAAAAAAATAAAAAAATGAAAAAGATTTTTTTTCATTTTTCTCTTGGGTTTGGGGTTAAGGCTAGGGTTAGGGCTAGGGTGGGTTGGGGGGTGGGGTTTTAGGGTTAAAAATTTGGGTTAGGGTTAGGCTGGGTTCATACTGCGTTAGGGCAGTCCGTTAGACGGCTGCTTACCCGCGGTTTACACGTGAAAAGCATCCGTTAACCTGCCCCTTCACCCCATTTTTTGGGGGGTCGCGACGAATGCCGTAAAGCTGCTGCGGGGCGACGTTTTTATCATTCAGTGACGGAGCCTAGTGCGGGTGAAAAAGGGGGGGGTCCGTTTCCCCCTGCGGGGAGATGAATCATTGCTATTTTGGCCCAGCGGGGTATAGCATAACGCGATCGCGTTAGGTTTTCCGTTACCCCCCCCTCAATGGGTATGTGTTGAACGGGTGGTTTAAAAAAACCCAAAAAGAAAACCCCGCCCCTTGGGTTAGGGTTTAATTAGGGGGTTTGGGTTACATTTTGGGTTTGGGTTACAATTAGGGTTGGGCTAAATTAGGGTTAGGGGTTTCAATTTTGGGTTTTGGAAATTTTGGGTTGGGAATTTTTGGGGGGGGGGGGTTAGGGGGGGGGGGGGGGGGGTTAGGGGGGGGTTAGGGGTTGGGATTTTTTTTTTTTTGGGGTTTGGGGGGGGGGTTGGGGTTGGGGGGTTGGAGCTTTTAATTGGGGGGGTTTCCATATTTGGCCCCCCCCAAACAGGGGGTCTCCAAAAAATTCGTGGCGTTTAAAAAATAAATGGGCCCTCCCTTCCCGGGCCCCGCCCTGCGCCCCCAAAAAAGTGGGGGTTTTTTCCCAAAATAGGGGGTTTTCGGCATCAGGACAATTTGGGCCCCCCCAAATTTTTGGGGGTTTTAATTTCTCTTGATTTACCCAAAGGATTATAACTTTTGTGAAAAAATTGGGGGTTCAAAAAGGTCACCAAGACTGTAAGTTATTAGGGGGGTTTTGTTTCCAAAAAAGGGGGGAAATTTGGGGGTTTTCCACTGTTTAGGGTTTTCTGGGGCACTGCAAAAGGGGAAAATGGCCCCCCCCCCCAAAGTTTTTTTCCAACGTTATTACTTCTTTCCAAGCCTGTGTGCGCCCCCCCCCCCCCCAGTTTTCCCCCCCAATATTTGGTTTTCAGCGTACTCAGGACAAATTTTGGGGGAAAAAAATTTTGGGGGCCTTTTTCCCCTTTTGAAAATCAAAAATTTGGGATAAAAAAAACATTTTGTGGAAAATTGTTTTGTTTTTTTTTCCCCACCCAGGATTAAAAATTTTTGTGAAAATTTTGGGGGGTTAAAAAGGGGGACCACAGTCTTTGAAAGTTACTTGGGGGTTAGTTTCCAAAATGGGGGCATTGGGGGGTTTTCCCCTGTTTTTTGGGACATCTGGGGACTGCAAAGGGGAAAATTTTTTTCCCCTAACGTCTGTTTCCCAAAAATTTATTACTTTCCCTTTTTCCCAAAAAAATGCCCTGCGCCCAAAAAGTTTCCCCCCCCCATATTTTTGGGATCCGTGTACTAGGAAAATTGTACAACAACTTTTAGGGGGGCCCTTTTCCTTGTGAAAAATAAAAAAAATTTTGGGGTAAAAAAAACATTTTTTTGGGGAAAAATTTTGGGTTTTTTTTTTTTTTTTTTACCCAGGGGGGATAAACTTTTGTGAAACCCTTTGGGGGGTTTAAAGTGCCACAACAGAAACTTTTAAATTCCTTTGGGGGTTTTAGTTTCCAAAAATTTGGGGGTTTCTTTGGGGGTTTCCCTGTTTTGGGCTTTCGGGGCTCTCCAAACGCGCATGGTGTCCAATTCAATTCCACCCCTTTTGTTTTTAAAAAAAATCCCCCCGGGTGTTTCCCCCTTTCCCCCCCAAACCCCGCCGTGCCCCAAAACAGTGGTCCCCCCCCTTTTTGGGGGGGATCAGCATACTCGGGGAAAAAATTGGACAAAATTTTGTGGTCAAATTTTTTCCCGTTCCCCTTTGGGGAAAAAAAAAAATTGTGGACCTAAACGATCGGGTTTTTTGGGGAAAAAAAAATGTGATTTTTTTTTCCCCCGGGGGGGCGTTATAAACTTCTGTGAAGCATTTGGGGGTTTTAAAGGCTACCACAAAATCTAGATAAGTTCCTTGGGGGGGTCTGTTTCCAAAAGGGGGGAAACTTGTGGGGGGTTTCCAGTTTGGGACACATCGGGGCCCCCTTTTTAAAAAGGGCGACATGGCGTCCCCCCATTCTGCGTTAAAAAAAAAAAGGAGCTCCTTCCCTTGCACCTCTGCCGTGCGCCCAAAAAGTGTTTAACCCCCCCATAGGGGGTTTTATCAGCACCCCCGGACAAATTGAAAAAAATTTGGGGCCTTTTTTTCCCTTTTTGGGGAAAAAAAAATTGGGGTGAAAAGTCATTTTTGTGGAAAAAAATATTTTTTTTTTTCACGGTCAGTTATACACTGGGGTGAATCATTGGGGTTTTCAAGTGTCACCCCCTTTTGGGTTTAATTTTTTTAAAGGGGGGCTATTTTTCCAAAAAAGGGTTTCACTTGTGGGTTTTTCCCACTTTTTTAGGAAATCGGGTATCTAACGGGGCATGGCACCCCGCCAATTCTGCGTTAAAAAAATCAAACGGCGCCCCTTTCCCCCCGACCTTGCATGCCCCCAAAAAAAAGGGTTTTTCCCCCCCTATGGGTATGGCTTTATTCAGAAGAAATAGCACAACAAATTTTTGGTTCTTTTTTTTTCTTTTAACACTTGTGAAAAAAAAAAAATTTGGGTTTCCCGGGAAGTAAAGTTTTTTAAAAAAAAATTAAATGTAATTTTTTCCAAAAATTTTCTTAGCTCCTGTGAAGCACCGGGGGGGGGTTTTAAAAAATTTCCCCGAATGTGGTTTTGAGACCTTGAGGGGGCTTTTTTTAAAAAAGGTGTCAATTTGGGTATTTTTTTTTCAAAACCCCCCAAAGTGACTTCAAATGTGATGGGGCCCCCCAAAAAAAAATGGTGTTGTAAAATGAGAAATCGCTGGTCAATTTTAAAAACCCATAAAAATTCGTACAAAAAAAATTTTTTTCCCCAAAAAATTTTGTGTGTAAGTAGACATGTGGGAAATGTTATTATTAAGAAATTTTGTGACATTCTCTTGTTTTAGGGTTTAAAATGAAAAGTTTGAAAATTGCTAAATTTTAAAAAATTTTCCCCAAATTTTTTCCCTTTTTTTTTCATAAATAAAACAAAGAAATATCAAAAAAAAATTTTTCACAACGGAATAAAATATGTCAGAAAAAAAAAATCCAGAATCGCGGGATTCTTAAAGCTTTCCCCGAGTTAAAACCCTCATAAAGTGACAGTGGTCAGATTGAAAAAATTTTCCCCCGGTCATTAAGCTGCAAATTTTGGGTCTGTCCAAAGGGGTTAAAGTGATCCTTCCTTCCGCAAGATAAAGTTTTAGAAAATAAAATTTAAATTCCCCTAAAGTGAAAACTTTGATCAGACAATGAAAAAAAGTCTCATAAAATAGATAAAAAAGGCGATGGAAACAACTGCAACTTTTTTACTTAAAAGGGGGCGCTTTTGGGGGTTTTCAACCCCCACCTATGGGGTTTTAAAGCCCTTAAAAAGTGGCCATGTCCTCAAAAGATCAAATTTTTCCCCCAAAGGGGGGTTCTTTTTCTTTTTTGGATTTATTATTTTTAGCCCTTTACTTACCCCAAAAAATTTTATTTAGTTCCATCAGGCATATCATGTTAATTTTTTTACATAAGGGAAATTGGTGTGAGAAATTTCCCCAATTTTTTTGGGATGGAATGGCCAGTTGAAGGGGGTTTTGGGGAGGCCGGATTTTTTAACAAACCCTGTGTGCATGTTCTGGAAAAAAAAAAAATCTGTTGTTAAAAATTTTTGTTGGCGGCCCCCCGATGGTTTTTAATATTTACTTGCTTGTCAAACTGTGAGATGGCAAATTTTTCTTTGAAAAAAATGCTGTGGCCTAATAATTTCATACAAAAGTGGACAGAGTGGGAAAACCTTTTTTGGGGGGAAAAAAAATAATGGGTCCATGTTTTAAAAAAATTTTTAAAAAGGGTGACCAATGGGAAAAAAAAAGGGAAACAGAAAAATTGGATGTGGTTTTGGAAAAATTTAGAAGGTTCTGGACAATAACATTTTTTTTTTGTCCCTTTCCTCTTAAGAATGATCTTCCTTTGAAATAAGTTTTTTAAAAAAAGAATTTAACTTCCTAAAGCTGAAGTTTCTTTGATCAGACAATGAAGAAAAACTCATCAAAAGATGAAAAGGGGGGGTGGCACAATTGCAACCCATTGGATTCAAAGAGACACTGTTTGGTCTGCGGAACGCACCAAAAAATTTTAAAAAGTGGAGAGGGGTTTTTCAGCCCGGGGTCCACGTGCAGGCGGAGCGTGTTTTAAAATGGGGATAAGAAGCAAAATCTGTTATCCCCCAGAGTAAACATTAAAAAGCCGTAAAGCGCTGTGGCAATAAAATGCGAACTCTGTTACTCCACGAGGGCCCGGGAAAAGGGGGCCCCAGCGTATATTTGGGATGTGTGCGAACTCACTAAACACAATGAGGGGCAAAGAAAACAGCTGGGGGTGTTAGCGTTTTTAAAGCGAAAAACCCCCCTTGTCAAGGGCCCCCTTTTTAAAAGCACTGTGTCCCCCCAAAAGGGGGTCAGGGACACGTTTTAAGGGGCTAAGCGTACTAAAGCGTGATCATGTGCTAAGTCCCGCGGGGGTCACCCGCAATCTATGGGGTCTGAAGCCAGACCCTGAATAGGGAATCAAAACTCCTCCCGGTTATGCCCTAATCAAGGGGGGGTTTGGCGCCCCCCCTTTACCCGCTGCACACCAAACTCCCCCCCCATTAAAAAGGATTTGTGGCTTTTAGCCGGGTCCCCCCCCACACACACAATGACCCCCTGGCGCTTTGCTCAATGGTTGAAATTGCGCATGGCGGCCCGCCATGCCCCCTTTTATAGTTTAAAAGCTACAGGACTGCCGAAAAAAGGACCAATGAAACTTGTTCCAAAAAACAGTAGTCACAGGACCCCTTTCCCGGCGACCCCAAAGGAGCTGCTGCAGTACCGAGATGTGACCCCCGTCTCCAAAAAAAAGATTCCCCTTGGGGGTGCTCAGAAGGGAAAAAAAAGGACTTTGTCCCAAGACGTCTGCTCCAGCACGGTATAAAAAGCAGATAGGAAAGGAGCAGCAAATCACTGGGACAGTACTGGAGTGGGCAAGACGCTTGGACCGGGTTCTGCAGGCAGGCTCCATGCGGGGCCGGGGGTGAATGGGAGACGCAGCGGGGTGGTTCGAGACTCCCCCGGCGCAGTGGGAATCGACCCTAACAGAACATTTGGAATTTCTCAACCCACCCATTTGGTAACTAGACCCCTTTAAGAGTGGCCATGTTTCCCCCGCAAGTCAAATTTCCACGGTCCTTCATATTCTTTAGGATTTATTATATAGGTTATGCTTACCCAAATGTTGTATTTTTTGCCCTCAGGCATTCATGTTTAATTTTTTTACATAAAAAGGGGTTTTTGGTGTGAGAAAAAACCCCAATTTTTTGGGATGGAATGGGGCCCCCTGAAGGGGGTTTGGGGGAGGCTGGTTTTTTAACACCAAATGTGATTTTCTGAAGACTAAATACATGTTTTTTAAAAATTCCGTTAGGGGGCTGATGGTTAAAATATTTCATAAGGAGATATTTTGGGGGGAGAAAAAACCCCAAATTTTTGGGGTTTGGGAAAGGCCAGCTGAAGGGTTTAAAAGGGGGGGATTTTTAAAAATGTGTGAAAGTCCGAAGATAACATACATGTTTTAAATTCCCTTAGGCGGCCTTTAAAGGTTCGAAAATTTTGGGGCTTTTTAATCTTGGGGTGGCAAAAAAATTTTTTTTGAAAAATTTTTTTTGGGGGCCCCCTTTAAAAAAAATACAATGTGGGACAGGGAAAGGACCCCTTTTTGGGGGAAAAAAGATAAATGGTTTTCCCCCGATAAGATATATAAAAATGGATGACCAATGGCAAAAATAATAGTGGCGCAACACGAAAAATTTGGGGCTGTGGTGTGCCTATTTAGTAGGTTTGGGCAAAAACTTTTGTTTACCGTTAAAAAAAGATCCCCTTCCCCTTCCCCAGATCAAAACTTTTTAAAGTTTAAAATTTTAAATTCCCTAAAAAAGAAGTACTTTGATCAGACAATGAAAGAATGTTAAACTTTGATGAAAAAAGGCGATGGCAAAATCTGCAAAATTTGGATTCAGAGAGGGAAAATTTGGAATTTTAAAAAACCCCCCTTTTGTGTATCTAGCCCTTTAAAAAATGGCCATGTCCCCGCAAGATCAAGTTTCCCCAGGTGCCTTCAAATTTTTTTATGGATTTATTATGTAGCCCTTATAGTTACCCAAGGTTGTTTTTTTTGCTCCTCCCCGGCCTTTATGTTAAATTTCTTACATAATGGGGGGTATTGGTGGAGAAAAAGCCCCCCCCCCCCCCTTTTTGGGGATGGAAAAGGAGCTGAAGGGGGGGGGAGGGGCTTGATTTTTTAACACCCTGTGTGCGTTCCCCCAAAATAAAAAACATTTTTTTTAAATTTTTGTTAGGCGCCCCCTGGTTCGAAAAAATTTTCGTGTTGGGGCAAACTGTGAGATGGGAAATTTTTTTTTTTGAAAAATTTTTGCTGTGGCCCAAAAAATTTCATACAAAGTGGCACAGATGGAAAACCTTTTTTGGGGGAAAAAGTAAAAAGGGTCCATTGATAAGATTTGAAAAAAATTTTGGCCCCAAAAACAAAAAATAATAGTGGCGGGAAAAAAAAAAGGGTTTGGGTGTGGTGTGACTATTTAGTAGGTTTGGGGCCCAAAAACATTTTGTCCTTCCCTTTTTTAAGGGAAAGATCTTTTTTCCCAAGTCAAGTTTTAGAAAAATGAATTTTTTTTCCCTTTTAAAATGAAGTACCTTGATCAGACAAAGAAAAAATGTCTCATCAATAGATGAAAAGGCGATGGCAAAAACTGCAATCCCGGGGCTTCGAGAGGGGGAAATTTTGGGGAAAATTTTTTTTCACACCCCTTTTGTGTAAATGCCCTTTTAAAAAAGGGCCCCGTCCTTTGCAAAAACAAGTTCTCCCCCAGGTGCCTTATCTTTTTTTATGGATTTTTTTATGTAGCCCTTTAGTTACCCCCAAAAATTGTTTTTTTGCTCCATCAGGGGGTATTGTTAATTAGCTTACATTTCGGGAGTTTTTGGTGTGAGAAAGCCCCCCCAAATTTTTTTGGGATGGGTGGGCCCCCCCGAAGGGGGTTTGGGGGAGGGGGATTTTTTAAAACCCTTTGTGATGTCCCCCAAAACTAATATACTGTTTTTTTTAAATTTTTGTTAGGCAGCCCCCTGGTTTTGAAAATTTTCGTGCTTGTCAATCTGTGGATGGAAAAATTTTTTTCCCTTTTTTAAATTTTTGTTTTGGCCTAATAACTACATAAATGTGGCACAGAATGGAACCTTTGGTGGAAAGAAAATAAAAATTTTTTCCCCCATAAGACATATGAAAAATGGATGGGGGAATGGCAAAAAAAAAGTGGCGGGAACACAAAAGTTTTGGGCTGTGGTGTGACATATTTAGTGGGTTCGGCAAAAATTTTGTCCTTCCCCTTTTTAAAAAAAGATCCTTCCCCTTTGAAGATCAGTTTTGAAAAATAATTTAGTTCCCTAAAGTGAAATACTTTGATCAGACAATGAAAGAAAATTTCAAAGAAAGGTGTAATGGCTGCACATTTTTTTGGGGAAAAAAGTCTCAAGTGGGGTACCACAAAAGGGGGTGTTTTGGGCCCCGTATTGTTTACATCTTTACAATGATTTGATGAAGGAAAATTTTTGGGGAAACTGATTTAAAAATTTTTGAGGGCAAAAGTAGGGGGGGGGGGTAGCTAATATAGAGAAAAAGGAGAGAGGATTAAAAAATATTTAAAAAAAAAGGGGGGGAGCAAAATTAAAAGGGGAAAGGTTTTTAACAGGGAAAAAATTTTTAAAATATAACTGGGGAATAAAAATGAAAAAAGATAAAACAAAAAAGGGGGGAATAGTGTAAGAAACCATGTGAAAAAGCTTGGGTATACAATTGACACAGATGACATGGTCAACAGGTGAGCAGCAAAAAAAAAGGGAAAAGCAATTCTAGGAGTTCAAAAGAAGCAAAAGGGTCTAGATCCGTGAGGCTTATTGCCCTTACTCCCCTTTGATCGACCTTTTGGGGAAAACGGGTGTCCGGTTTTGGGGGCCCCCATTTTAAAAAGACATCAAAAAAATTGGGGCAAGTTCAAAGGGGCCACCGAATGGGGGCGGTCGAAAACCCAAAGCCCCATGGGGGAAAGGTTTCAGGATTTGGGAATGTTTAGCTTGCAAAAAAAAATGAGAGGAGATTTAGCTGTTAAAATATCTCAAGGGCGTCCCCATTTTTTAAAGGATCATCTTTATTCTCATTTGCCAAGGAAAAATGAAGCAATGGGGGAAATAAAAGGGGGGGGGGAAAAAAAGATTAGATTTAGAAAAAACTTTTTTGCGTTGGGTGATCAAGGAGTGGAACAGGCGCCCGGAGGTGGAAAGTTCTCCTTAAAAGAAAGTTTTAAAAAAGAGGCGGGGCGAATCGTCTGGGATGATTTAGAGAATCCGCTTTGAGGGGGGTTTTGGAAACCCGGGCCCCAAAAGGGGGTCCTTCCAACTTACCATTTATGATTCATATCAATAGATGAAAAGGACGAGGGGAAATTGCAACTATTCGTTTTAGAGAGACACTTTTGGGGGAATTTTAAAAAACCACCTAGGGGTTTTTTAGCCCCTTTTAAAAAAAATGGCCATGTCCCCGGCAGTTCAAGTTCTCCCCAGGTGCCTTATCTTCTTTAGGATTTACTATGCCCCCTTAAGTACTAAAATGTTGTATTTCTGCCCCCTCAGGCACTATCATGTTAATTGTTAATACGGGGATATTGGTGTGAAAATCCCCCCAAATTTTTGGGGAGGGGAAAGGCCAGCTAAAAGGGGGTTTGGGGGGGGGGTGGTTTTTTTAAAAACCCCAAAAGGTGCTGCCCCGAAATAACATGTTACAAATTTTTTATGGGGCCCCGAGGGTTTTAGAATATTTACGTGCTTGTCAATCTGTGAGATGGAAAAAATTTTTTCCCTTTTTAAATTTATGCTGGGGCCCTTTAATAACTATATACAATGGGGGACAGTTTGGGGGAACCCTTTTGGGGATAGAAGTTTAAATGGTGTCCTTTTATAAAAATATTGAAAAAGGGGTGCCCCAAAGGAAAAAAAATTAAATGGGGCCCAAAACAGAAAGTTGAACTGTGGGGTTTTGACTTTTTTTAGTGGGGTTTGGGGCAATAAATTTTGCCCCTTTAAATTAAAAGAAGATCCTTTCTTCCCCTAATCAATTTTTTGAAAGTGAATTTAACTTCCCTAAAGCGGGAAGGTTTGATCAGAAAAAAAAAAAATGTTCATCAATAGATAAAAAGGACGATGGCAAATTGAAACTATTGGCTTCGAGAGCCATTTGGGAATTTCTCAACCCCAAAACCATGTTGAAAACTACCCCCAAAAAGGGGCCCCTTGTCCAAAGCAAAATCATTTTTCCCCCAATTTTCCCCCTTTATCTTTTTTTTGGTTTTTTCTATGTACCCTTTTTAAGTTCCCCAAAAATGTTGTATTTTTTTGCTCCATCAGGCCCATCTTTTAAAAATTTTGATTAATAACGGGAGATTGGGGTGAAAAAAAGGCCCCAAATTTTGGGTGGAAGGGGCCGCAGAAGGGGTTGGGGAGGCGGGAAATTTTTTAACCCCCTGTGTGCGGGTTTTAAGACTAAAAAAATTTTTTTAATTTTCCCTTTAGGGGCCCCGGAGGGGCCAGAAAATTTACTTGCTTGTCAATTGTGAGATGGCAAATTTTCCCCTTTTAAAATGTATGCTGGGGGCCTAAAAATTACTACAAAGGGGGAAGGGGTGGAACCTTTTGGTGGAAAAAAGATAAATGGTTCCCTTTTATGGTTTTTTGAAAAAAGGATCGACCAAGGCCCAAAAAAAAATGTGGGCAAAACCCGAAAAGTTGGTGTGGTGTGACATTTTAGTAGGTTTGGACAATAACCCTTTTGTCCCCTTTTCCTTACCTTTAAAGAATTTATCCTTCCCTTTTCCCCCAAAATCAGTTTTGAAAGATGAATTTAAAATTCCCTAAAACTGATCTTTGTCAGACAATGAAAGAATGGGTTTATCAATAGATGAAAAGGACGGGGGCACAATCTGCAAAATATTGGACTTTAAAAAGACTTTTTATGGTCTGCGGAACGCACCAAATATAAAATTTTGGAGGTTTCGTTCGAGCCCGGGGTCCCCGTGCAGCGGAGCCTGCTGTAGTAAAATGGATAAAAAGCAAACTCTGTTATCCCGCGAGTCACCAACATAAAAACCGTAACCGCTGTGGGAAAAAGTGCGAACTCTGTTAATCACAGAGCCCGGGAAAAGGGGGGCCCCAGCGCTATATGGCGATTTTGGGGGGAATCCAAACACAACTGGTCGCAAAAAAAAACCCCTAAAGGGGGCTGTTAGCGTTGAAAGCGAACCCTGTTACGTACGGGCCCTGAGAAAAAGCACTGTGTCCGTAAGGTTCAGGTACCGTTAAGTGCTAAGGTACTAAAGCGTGATTGTGTAATGTCTGCGGGAGTCCCCGCAATCTATGGGGTTGAACGCCCAGACCCTGAATTCGGGGAATCAAAATCCTCACCGGGTTTGCGGTAATTAGGGCATCAGGAGCCCCCCTGACCAGCTAGCCACCAAACTCCTCACGATTAAGCGGTATTCTAGGGCTTTTTTTAGCCGGGGGCCCTAACCACACACAATGCCCCTGGCGCCCAGCATACAAAAAGGGGTTTTATTAGGCATGGGGCCCAGCAGGGCCCCCCTTTTTTGTAAAAGCTAAGGACTGCCCAGAAACAAGGACCAATGAAATTTTTTCCAGGGAAAAACCCGTAGTTTACAGGACCTTTTTCCCCCCGACAAAAGGAGCTGCGCAGAACCCCCGGGTTGACCCCCGATCTCCCCAAAAAAAGGGGGTCTCACCCGGGCATGTCAGAAGGGGAAAAAAAAGGACTTTGTCCCAAAGAGTCTGTCCAGACTGGGTAAAAATAGCGATCCGGAAAGGAGAGCAAGTCAGCAAGTTCTGGAGTGGGGGAAGAGCTTGGCTGACTTTGCGAGCAGGGCCACTGCGGCCCCGGGGGTGAATGGGGGGAGCGGGGGCTGGT
>JARQOD010003692.1:45058-62203 GCA_033576555.1 Oophaga sylvatica | reverse complement strand
TTTTCCAGAGTGAAAGGTGCCAGTTGGTTTACCAAGCTTGAACTTAGGGGGGCGTTTTAATCTTATTCACATCAAGCACAGAGATGAATGGAAGATGGCGTTTAATACCCCTGTGGGGCATTTTGAGTACCTAGTGATGCCTTTTGGGCTCACTAATGCCCCTTCCGTCTTCCAGTCGTTCATGAATGATATTTTCCGGGACTTGGTGGATAAGTTTCTGATCGTTTATTTGGACGATATTTTGATATTTTCCAATGACTGGAATTCTCATGTGGAACATGTTCGGAGCGTATTCTGGATTTTGAGAGAGAATGCTTTGAATGTTAAGGGATCGAAATGTCTCTTTGGAGTACAGAAGGTTTCATTTTTGGGATTCATTTTGTCCCCGTCTGCTATTGAAATGGATCCAGTCAAGGTTCAAGCCATTTGTGATTGGGTTCAGCCCACTTCATTGAAGGCTCTTCAGAGATTTTTGGGTTTTGCTAATTTCTACCGTAAATTTTAAAGTAATTTCTCTGGTATTGTGAAACCACTGACTGATTTAACCAAAAAGGGTTCTGATGTTGTAAATTGGTCTCCTGAGGCAGTTTCTGCGTTTCAGGAGCTTAAGCGCAGATTCACTTCTGCTCCTGTTCTACGGCAACCTGATGTTTCTCTTCCATTTCAGGTGGAGATAGATGCTTCTGAGATTGGTGCGGGAGCAGTTTTGTCCCAAAGGGATCCGGAGACCTCTAAGAGTAATCCTTGTGCCTTCTTCTCTTGAAAATTTTCCCCAGCTGAACGTAATTATGATGTGGTGAATCGGGAATTATTGGCTATAAAGTGGGCGTTCGAAGAGTGGAGACATTGGTTGGAGGGAGCCAAACATCAAGTTGTGGTCTTCACTAACCACAAAAACTTGATCTCGAATCATCCAAACGATTGAATCCCAGACAGGCCAGGTGGGCTTTGTTTTTCACACGTTTTAACTTTGTGGTCTCCCTCCTTCCGGGTACTAAGAATGTTAAGGCAGATGCCCTCTCTAGGAGTTTCATTGCGGATTCTATTGATGTGGCTCAGCCTAATGCCATTCTGAAGGAGGGTGTCGTTCTTTCCGCTGTCTCACCCGATTTGAGAATGTCCCTGGAGCAATTTCAGGGGATAAACCTGAGCGTTGCCCTGCGGGGAAATTGTATGTCCCAGAAAAATGGAGAGAAAAAGTTATGTCTGAAGTTCATTGCTCCATGTTGGCTGGTCATCTCTGTATTTTTGGTATTAGAGATTTGGTGAGTCGGTCCTTTTGGTGGCCCACTTTATATCGCGATGTCAGGAATTTTGTGCAGTCCTGCGGGACTTGTTCTAGTTCCAAGTCCTGTTCTCGCTCTAGTGGATTGTTAATGCCACTGCCGGTGCCCAGGAGGCCATGGACCCATATCTCTATGGATTTTATCTCCGACCTCCCAGTCTCTCAGAGAATGACTGTCATTTGGGTGATCTGTGATAGATTCTCCAAGATGATCCATCTTGTGCCACTGCCTAAGTTGCCATCCTCTTCCGAGTTGGTACCCTTGTTTTTTCAGCATGTGGTTCATTTGCACGGCATTCCAGAGAACATTGTGTCTGACAGGGGAGTCCAGTTTGTTTCCTGATTTTGGAGGACATTATGTTCTAAACTGGGAGTTCAGCTGTCTTTCTCCTCTGCGTTTCATCCTCAGACCAATGGGCAGACTGAGAGAACAAACCAGACCTTGGAGACTTATTTGAGATGTTTTATGTCTGCGGATCAGGATGACTGGGTCTCTTTTTTGCCCCTGGCTGAATTCGCTCTTAATAATAGGGCCAGTTCTGCCACTTTGATTTCCCCTTTCTTCTGCAATTCCGGGTTTCATCCTCGATTTTCTTCGGGGCAGATGATGGCTTCTGTTGTGAATGGGTTTGAGATGAGTTCTGAGCAGAGCCCCCTCTGGTGGTTACAAGCGGTACTAGTGAGGATTGTGAAGACTGGGAATCAGGTGTTACTGATTGGTCTTATCTAAGGGAATCATTTTCCCATCAGGGTTGCCGGTGATCAATTGTTCTGGTCTGAATCCTTCTTTCCAGTTTCCCTTGTAGCCTGCTGTGTCGTGTCTGCATCTCCTGCTATCAGATAAGACAATTTCTTATTTTGTGTTTTTGCTATATTTTTGCATTTGGTCCTGCACTTCTGTGGGGGCCTTCAGGGTCCCCTCCGGGGGCTTTTGCCCTCTCAGTTTAGTCCAGCCACTGTGTTTTGTACTTTTGCTTTTTCCAGTTTTTTCAGTGGCTGCTGTTTTTGTTACACCAGAGAACTAATTTAGGTGGTAGAGGTCGTGTGATCTCAGGTGATTTTGAAATTAGTAGAGTTGGTGTTTTTCAGGGTTTTCTGGGATTGCAGTAAGTACCCTTCCTGTCCTTTTCTATTTAGATAGTTTGGGCCCCAGCGTTTGCTCATACTATTTTCTTTCTGTGTCAGTATTTCCTCTTGTCTAACCGCCATTACATGTTTGGGGGCTTTCTATTATCTTTGGGGTTCTGCTCCGGGGCAGATAGCTTTCCTATTTCTGTCTTTAGGTGTAGTTAGTTTCTCAGGCTGTGACGAGGCGTCTAGGACCAACGTAGGAACGCTCCACGGCTGCCTCTAGTTGTGGTGGTTAGTCAGGGTACTGCAATCTCATAGATTCCAACTGCTCTGGTGTATTTCCTTTTTTGCCTGCACTCCTCAGCTACCGTAATCATAATAGTATCACCGGCCAACAGAAAAATTGTATGGTACTCACAGAAGGGAAAAAATATTTTGAAGGAAGAAAAGTTGTCAGAGATATTTTTCTGTTTGTTGCATTTTTTTTTTTTTTTTTTCCCTCTGTATCTCTGGGTGCTGGGGAGGATCTTTTCTCCCAATGGAGTTTGCACAGTTGTCTGGCCGTGTGGATCAGCTTGCCACTGAGGTTCAGAGTATTGCTGCATATCTTGCTAGGTTGCCTGTTGTGGAACCTAGGATCCCCATGCCAGATTTGTTTTTAGGGGATCGAGCTAAGTTTCAGAATTTCAAAAATAATTGTAAATAGTTTTTTGCCTTAAAATCTAAGTCCTCAGGAAACGCAGCGCAGCAGGTTCAAATTATCATCTCTCTCCTGCGCGGCGATCCTCACTATTGGGCTTTTTCCTGATACCTGGGGATCCTGTTTTGAGTGATGTTGATGCATTTTTTCAGGCTTTGGGGTTATTGTACGATGAGCCTAATGTCACTGATCAAGCTGAAAAAGCCTTGTTGGCATTAAATCAGGGGCTTGATGACGCTGAGTTATACTGTCAGAGATTCCGTAGGTGGGCAGTCCTGACCAAATGGAATGACGACGCTTTGGCGGCCCTTTTCCGGAAGGGTCTGTCGGATAATGTAAAGGATGTTATGGTGGGATTCCCTGTCCCCTCTGGTCTCAATGATTCTATGTCATTGGCGATTCAAATTGACAGACGTTTGCGTGAGCGGAGAAGTATGCGTGGAGTGGTGTTGCCTTGTGAGCCAGCTGCTGAGCCCATGCAGTGTGATGGAGTGGTGTCTGGGGCACAGCGTCATGAGTTTCGAAAGCGCAATGGGTTATGTTTCTACTGTGGTGATGCCTCTCATGCTATTTCAGTCTGCCCTAAGCGGGGAAGACATTTTGCACGCTCAGTTGTCTTGGGTAGTGTTCAGACTAAGTTTTTATTAACTGTCACTCTGATATGCTCTCTGTCCTCATTTTCTGCTCAGGCTTTCGTTGATTCTGGAGCAGCTATTAACCTGATGGATTATGATTTTGCTAAGCGTTGTGGGTTTTCCTTGATACCCTACAGAAGTCTATTCCTTTACTGGGGATCGATTCTACCCCTTTGGCTGAGAATAAACCCCAGTTTTCTACTCAGGTGATAATGAGGGTTGAACCTGATCACCAGGAGTGCTGCAAATTTTTGGTTCTATATAATCTGCATGACATTATAGTGCTGGGTTTCCCTTGGTTACAGTCTCATAATCCTGTTTTGGATTGGAAATCTGTGTCTGTAACCAGTTGGGGCTGCCAATGTGTTAGTGCCAACACTCCTGTTTTTTCTGCCTCCCCCCAGGCTGAGGATGTTCCTGACTTTTTGTTTGATTTTTCTGATGTGTTTAGCGAAAGTAAATCTGCATCCTTACCTCCCCATAGGAGCTATGACTGCGCTATTGAATTAGTGCCGGGTAGTAAATTCCCTAAGGGTCGCCTTTTTAACTTGTCTGTACCTGAACATGACGCTATGCGGTCTTATATCAAGGAATCATTGGAGAAGGGTCATATCAGACCATCCTCTTCACCCTTAGGTGCCGGTTTTTTCTTTGTGGCCAAAAAAGATGGTTCATTAAGGCCGTGTATTGATTATCGTCTCTTGAACAATATTACTGTGAAATATCAATACCCGTTACCCTTGATTTTGACCTGTTTTCCAGGGTGAAAAACGCTACTTGGTTTACTAAGCTTGACCTCAGGGGGGCGTATAACCTTATTCGCATTAAGCACGGGGATGAATGGAAGACGGCATTTAACACCCCTGAAGGGCATTTTGAGTACCTTGTGATGCCCTTTGGGCTCACTAATGCTCCTTCCGTCTTCCAGTCCTTCATGAATGACATTTTCAGGGATTTTGTGGACAAGTTTCTGATTGTTTATTTGGATGATATCTTGATTTTTTCTAATGACTGGGACTCTCATGTGAAACATGTTCGAACTGTATTCCAGATTTTGAGAGAGAATGATCTGTATGTGAAGGGATCAAAGTGTCTTTTTGGCGTACAGAAGATCTCATTTCTGGGATTCATTTTGTCCCCATCTGTTATTGAAATGGACCCGGTCAAGGTTCAGGCCATCTGTGATTGGGTCCAACCTACTTCATTAAAGGCTCTTCAGAGATTTTTGGGTTTTGCCAATTTTTATCGTAAATTTATTGGTAATTTCTCTGTTATTGTTAAACCATTAACTGATTTGACCAGAAAGGGTTCTGATGTGGTGAATTGGCCTCCTGAGGCAGTCTCTGCGTTTCAGGAACTTAAGCAGAGATTCACTTCTGCTCCTGTTCTACGGCAGCCTGATGTTTCTCTGCCATTTCAGGTGGAGGTTGATGCCTCTGAAATTGGGGCAGGTGCCGTTTTGTCCCAAAAAGATCCAGAGACCTCTAAAAGTAACCCTTGTGCCTTTTTCTCTCGAAAATTTTCTCCTACTGAACGTAATTATGACGTGGGTAATCGGGAGTTATTGGCCATGAAGTGGGCTTTTGAAGAGTGGAGACATTGGCTGGAGGGAGCCAAACATCAGGTGGTGGTCCTTACGGACCATAAGAATCTGGTCTATCTGGAATCTGCCAAGCGACTCAATCCTAGACAGGCCAGGTGGGCCTTGTTTTTCACACGTTTTAATTTTGTGGTTTCCTTTCTTCCTGGCACTAAGAATGTTAAGGCGGATGCCCTCTCGAGGAGTTTCCTTGCGGACTCTCCTGAGCTATCTGATCCCTCTGTTATTTTGAAGGAGGGTGTAGTTCTTTCCGCCATCTCGCCCAATTTGAGACTTGCTCTGGAGGGGTGTCAGGAGGATAGGCCCGAGCGCTGCCCTGTTGGAAAATTGTTTGTCCCGGACCAATGGAAAAAGAGTGTGATGTCTGAGATTCATTGTTCCGCATTGGCTGGGCATCCCGGAATTTTTGATACCAGAGACTTGGTTAGTCGGTCCTTTTGGTGGCCTACCTTGTCTCGCGATGTCAGGGAATTTGTGCAGTCCTGCGGGACTTGCTCTCGCTCCAAGCCTTGCTCTCGCTCTAGTGGTTTGTTGATGCCATTGCCTGTGCCCAAGAGACCATGGACCCATATCTCTATGGATTTCATTTCCGATCTTCCTGTTTCTCAGAGAATGACCACCATCTGGGTAATTTGTGATAGGTTTTCCAAAATGATACATCTTGTGCCATTACCTAAGTTGCCTTCCTCCTCTGAATTGGTGCCGTTGTTCCTTCAGCACGTGGTTCGTTTACACGGCATTCCTGAGAACATTGTGTCTGACAGAGGAGTCCAGTTTGTTTCCAGATTTTGGAGGACTTTTTGTTCTAAACTGGGTGTTCAATTGTCTTTCTCCTCGGCATTTCATCCTCAGACCAATGGTCCAACTGAGAGAACAAACCAGACATTGGAGACTTATCTAAGATGCTTTGTGTCTGCTGATCAGGATGACTGGGTCTCTTTTTTGCCCTTGGCTGAGTTTGCTCTTAATAATAGGGCTAGCTCTGCCACTTTGATGTCTCCGTTTTTCTGTAATTCTGGGTTTCACCCTCGATTTTCTTCAGGACAGACGGAGGCTTCTGTCTGTCCAGGTGTTGACTCTGTTGTTGAGCGTATGCAGCAGATTTGGGACCAGGTAGTGGAGAGGTTGTCCTTCTCTCAGGAGAAGGCCCAGCGGTTTGCTAACCGGCATAGGACTGATGGTCCTCGGTTTAAAGTGGGGGACTTGGTCTGGTTGTCCTCAAAGAATATTCCTATGAGAGTAGCATCTCCTAAATTTAAGCCTAGGTTCATTGGACCTTATAAGATCATGGAGATTATTAATCCTGTTTCTTTTCGTTTGCTTCTTCCAGGGACATTTAAGATCCATAACGTGTTCCACAAGTCCTTGTTGAAGAGGTTTGTTGAGCCAGTGGTTCCTGCTGCTGTGCCTCCTGACCCTGTTTTGGTTGAGGGCAATCTGGAGTATGTGGTTGAGAAAATATTGGATTCTCGTTTTTCTAGACGAAGACTCCAGTATTTGGTTAAATGGAGAGGTTATGGTCAGGAAGATAATTCTTGGGTGTTTGCTTCGGACATCCATGCTAGGAGACTTATCCGTGCGTATCATAGAACTCATCCTGACCGACCTGGTTGCTCAAATGAGGGTTCGGTGACCCCTCCTCAAGGGGGGGTACTGTTGTGAATGGGTTTGAGATGAGTTCTGAGCAGAGCCTCCCTCTGGTGGTTACAAGCGGTACTAGTGAGGATTGTGAAGACTGGGAATCAGGTGTTACTGATTGGTCTTATCTAAGGGAATCATTTTCCCATCAGGGTTGCCGGTGATCAATTGTTCTGGTCTGAATCCTTCTTTCCAGTTTCCCTTGTAGCCTGCTGTGTCGTGTCTGCATCTCCTGCTATCAGATAAGACAATTTCTTATTTTGTGTTTTTGCTATATTTTTGCATTTGGTCCTGCACTTCTGTGGGGGCCTTCAGGGTCCCCTCCGGGGCTTTTGCCCTCTCAGTTTAGTCCAGCCACTGTGTTTTGTACTTTTGCTTTTTCCAGTTTTTTCAGTGGCTGCTGTTTTTGTTACACCAGAGAACTAATTTAGGTGGTAGAGGTCGTGTGATCTCAGGTGATTTTGAAATTAGTAGAGTTGGTGTTTTTCAGGGTTTTCTGGGATTGCAGTAAGTACCCTTCCTGTCCTTTTCTATTTAGATAGTTTGGGCCCCAGCGTTTGCTCATACTATTTTCTTTCTGTGTCAGTATTTCCTCTTGTCTAACCGCCATTACATGTTTGGGGGCTTTCTATTATCTTTGGGGTTCTGCTCCGGGGCAGATAGCTTTCCTATTTCTGTCTTTAGGTGTAGTTAGTTTCTCAGGCTGTGACGAGGCGTCTAGGACCAACGTAGGAACGCTCCACGGCTGCCTCTAGTTGTGGTGGTTAGTCAGGGTACTGCAATCTCATAGATTCCAACCGCTCTGGTGTATTTCCTTTTTTGCCTGCACTCCTCAGCTACCGTAATCATAACAGGCTTCAGTCTGTCCGGGTGTTGACTCTGTGGTAGAGAGAATGCAGCAGATTTGGGATCAAGTAGTGGATAAGTTGTCTCTCTCTGGAGAAGGCCCAATGGTTTGCCAACCGGCATAGGACTGATGGTCCTCGGTTTAAAGTGAGTGACTTGGTTTGGTTGTCTTCAAAGAATATCCCTATGAAGCTTGCATCTCCAAAGTTTAAGACAAGGTTCATTGGACCTTATAGGATCTTGAAAGTGCTTAATCTAGTTTCTTTTCGCTTGGCTCCTCCAGGGACGTTTAAGATTCATAACGTCTTCCACAAATCTTTATTGAAAAGGTTTGTCGAGCCAGTGGTTCCTGTGGCTGCACCTCCTGAGCCTGTTCTGGTTAAAGGCGATCTGGAGTATGAAATGGAGAAGATATTGGATTCTCGTTTCGCTAGACGGAGACTCCAGTACTTGGTTAAGTGGAAAGGTTATGGTCAGGAGGTCAATTCTTGGGTGTTTGCTTTTGACATTCATGCGGAGAGACTGGTTCGTGCCTATCACCGAGCTCATCCTGATCGGCCTGGTGGCGCAGGTGAGGGTTCGGTGACCCCTCCTCAAGTGGGGGTACTGTTGTGAACATATTGGAGACAATTTCTGAGCGGAGGCTCCCTCTGGTAGTTGCTGTCGGTACTGAAGCTGTATCGAATGACTGGGCCTCCTCAGCTGGCAGCGATACCTGCCAATCAGGAGTCACTGACTGGACAGATATAAGGGAGCTGCCTTCCCATGATCCTCGCTGGTGATTAATTGTCAGGGGTCTCAAACAATTTCTTATAGATAGCAGTCAGGAATGGACAATATTATGAGTAATCTAGGGTCTGAGATTCCAGGGGGACTATTGGCCAGATTTCCTTCATTATAGTCTTTTTTGCCAACACTTGCACACTACATTGCCAGGCAAGTAGCATTCCTGTAGCCTCACTATCAGCAATTACAAGTTGCTGCAGAGCTGCAAGAAACTATTCTTGGCTTCTTACTAGGTGCTTATTCTTTTTCTCAGCAGGTGTGTGTAATGTATGTAGTACAGTTCATATAGCGTCTTGTGCTTGGGTGCGATGAAAACACAGGAGTCACAGGTTTGATATAGAAAAGTCCTGTATTACTTCATACAAGTTGGCAGAAATAGTCACACAGTTTGCAGACACAGAAACAGGAGACACAGCAGGCCAGAGTAATCCAAGCTCAGCAATCACTCTCCAATACAGATTCAGGATCTTCTTCTCTGTTACCGTAAGTCCATGCAAACGTGGGACTTTCAAAGAGCAGGGTTCAGAGTCCACAAGTGCTTCAGAGTTCCTCAGTAGGAATAGCTGGAGTACAAGGTCCAAGGCTTACAGGAGTCAAGTCACAGGTTCACTGCAGGCTAGATTCTGAAGCACTGATTGCTCAGCTGTGGCTGCTTAAGAAGCAAAGGAGAGAATCAGGGCGGGAACATGCAAGCTGGAAACTCCATTTTGACTGAGGGCAAGATAGCTGCAGCAAGACAGAAAGTAAAATGGCTGACGAACAAACTGAGTTTCAGGAATATATACATAGAACCTTACATTACTCCCCCCTTAAGGACAACCTCCGGATGATCTCAAACCAGGCTTGTGTGGGTACCTCTGATGAAACTGACGGAGCAAGCGAGGAGCATTAACGTTATTGACCGGTTCCCATGAGTTGTCCTCCACTGGGTAGCCCTGCCATTTAATCAGATATTGTAACTGATTTCTATACAACCTGGAATCTAAAATCCTTTCCACCACAAATTCTTCCTGACCATCGACTAGCACTGGGTCAGGGCAAGGAGAGGAACGTCCAGGAAACGTATTGGGTGTCGCAGCCTTTAGTAGGGATACATGAAAGACAGGGTGGATTCTCATAGTTCTGGGCAGTTGAAGACGACAAGCAACGGCACTTATAATTTTACTGATTTTATAGGGTCCAATGTACTTATGTCCCAACTTAGACGATGGAATCCTTAACTTAAGATTTCTGGTTGACAGCCAGACCAAGTCTCCTACCTTGAAAGCTGGTGCAGGTTTACGAAATTTATCTGCTGCTTTCTTGTACCTTTCTTGAGCCGATTCCAGATTTTCCTTTAGAAGATCCATATTCTTCTGTAAAGACGTGATTCTTTCAGCCACTGCTGGTAAAGGCGTTTCTATGGGAAATCGTGGTAGAATGTTAGGATGATAACCTAGATTAGAGTAAAAGGAGACTGTTTAGTGGAGGCACTCTGAGAGTTGTTATACGAGAACTCAGCTAATGGAAGTAGATCCACCCAATCATCCTGTAGGTGGCAGATAAAGCAGCGGAGATACTGCTCCAGGGTTTGATTGGTTCGTTCGGTCTGTCCATTAGTCTGGGGATGAAAAGCAGAAGAAAGGTTTACTTTAATGTCCAATGCTGCACAGAAATTTTGCCAAAACCTAGAAGTGAACTGCACCCTCGATCCGAAATAACCTCATCCGGTACTCCATGTAAGCGAAACACATCTTTAATCATCAAATCTGATGTCTGTTTTGCAGTGGGTAAGCCGACACAAGGGATAAAATGAGCTGCCTTTGTTAGACGGTCAACCACCACTAGAATGGTGTTCTTCCCCTGAGAGGTTGGTAACTCCACAATGAAGTCCATAGAAATGGATCCCCACGGGCGGGACGGGGTGGGAAGAGGCTGTAACAGACCAGTTGGTGAGGAGCGAGGTGTTTTGCATCTTGCACAGACCTCACATGAAGTGACATAATTCAAAACATCCTTCCTGCAAGTGGGCCACCAAAAGAAACGAGAAGAAATTCCTGTGTCTTTAGAATTCCTCTATGCCCAGCTATCTTGGAATCGTGAATGAGTTGCAATACTCTTAATCTGACTGTTTCAGGAATATACAGACGTTGTCCCTGAATCCACACACCATTCTTAAAGACAAGACTTACGTCCCTTGGGGGTTGTGCCAAAAAGGAATCCGCATGGTATGCTTCCTTGATGTCCTTAAGTAGGTCTTGATTATGAATTACTCCTAGGAATCTAGAGTCAGGAAGAATAGTCTTAGGAGGAGTAATTGGACGTGTCTCTGCTGAGTAAATCCTAGAGAGTGCATCAGCCTTTCCATTGCGCGATCCTGGTCTATAAGAGATGATAAAATTAAATTGGTTTAAGAAAAGATTCCAGCGAGCCTGGCGAGGAGTCAGGCACTTAGCCGACCTGATAAACTCAAGGTTACGATGGTCTGTCAGGACGACTATTTGCTGTGCAGCTCCCTGAAGAAGGTGTCTCCATTCTTTGAAGGCGGCAATAATGGCCAACAACTCTCTATTGCCCACATCGTAGTTCCTCTCAGCCGAAGACAACTGCTGGGAAAAGAAGGCACAGGGATGCAAGACATTCTTCTCACCTGTTCTCTGAGAGAGTATAGCTCCAACGGCACAGTCTGAAGCATCCACCTCTATTATGAAGGCAAGCTCGGGGTTGGGATGTACTAGGATAGGTGCAGTGGTAAATTTATCTTTTAGACGGGAAAATGCTTCCTGGGCTTGGGGAGTCCAGGAAAACCTAGACTCTTTCCGGGTAAGTTGAGTGATAGGTGACACTACCTCAGAGAAATTTCTAATGAAACGTCTATAGAAGTTGGCAAACCCGATGAAGCGCTGTACCTCATTCACATTTCTAGGACTTGGCCAATCCTTGATGGCTTGGGTTTTGCTTCCATCCATACTAATTCCTTGTGTAGACAGTACATACCCCAGAAATTGAATTTCGGTCCTATGGAATTCACACTTTTCAAGTTTGATGTAAAGATGATTTTGTCTTAGACGTTCCAAGACCATTCTCACATGTCCATGATGTTCCTCTGTGGAGTTAGAAAAAATTAGAATATCATCCAAATAAATTACCACGAATGTATCTAGGAGATCCCTGAAGATGTCATTCACCAAGTGTTGGAAAGTGGCTGGGGCGGTACTCAGACCAAAAGGCATAACTAGATATTCAAAGTGTCCATAGCGTGACCTGAATGCAGTCTTCCATTCATCCCCAGGTCTAATACGGACTAAGTTATAGGCCCCACGAAGATCTAGTTTAGAAAAATTTTTGGCATGTCGCACTCTCTCCAATAACTCAGGGATTAAAGACAATGGATAACGGTTTCTAATAGTAACCTTATTGAGTTCCCTATAGTCTACGCATGGTCTCAGAGATCCATCTTTCTTCTTTACAAAGAAGATGGGTGCACCTGCAGGAGATGAAGAGGGGCGTATGAAGCCCTTGGCTAGATTTTCATCTATGTAATCCTTTAAAGCCTTTAGCTCGGGCCCCGCCAGGGGGTAGATCTTACCAAAAGGTATCTCTGCTCCAGGCAATAATTCAATTGGACAATCATATGGACGGTGAGGAGGAAGCTGGTCAGCGTTCTTCTTGTCACATAAATCCACATAGTCCTGGTATACAGCTGGTAGTTCAGGGACTGACATGATTCCTTTAGGAACAGAGCAAGCTGAAACTTTTGGACTCATCTGTTTCTCTGGAAAGTGTAATTCCTTGGTCTCCCAGTTAATGGTAGGATTCTGAGCCTGCAGCCATGGTAGCCCTAGAATAATGGGAAAGTGGGGAGAAGAGATAAGCATAAAGGACAGTTTCTCTTGATGATCTTTACCCATAAGAACCCTCAAAGGCTCTGTTTCCTGATCCACTGGTCCAGAGGTCAGCAGGGAGCCATCCACAGTTTCCATCTGTACTGGAGTAGCCTTCTTCACTGAACGTATTCCCTGTTTCAGAGCAAAGGAGACATCCATAAAATTTCCACTTGCCCCTGAGTCGATCATAGCAGAGCTAGACACCCAAGCTGAGTCAACCCAGAGTTTGATGGAAAGAAACCAATGAGAATTGTTTTTCTTACAACTCAGCTGGGACACCGCTGAGGAAACTTGAAAAATGGCAGCGTTTACACAGTCAACGTCCTCAGAGGTAACGGAGTTTAAGTCCGAGAAATCAAGATCTGTTGCTGCAGATCTCTCTGGAGCCTGAGGCTCGGACCTGACAGATCCCCTCTCGCAACACTCACAATGAATGAGTGCTGCAGTAGTCTTACGAGAACGGCTGGGGCAGTTTATAATGAAGTGCCCTGACTTACCACAATAGAAACATAGATTCTCCTTAAAACGATGTTCCTTGCGTGCATCACTAACCCGTCGTTGTAAAGAGTCTACCTGCATGGGTTCAGGTTCAGGTTCCCGTGTAATCCTACTCAAAGGTTCCTTAGCTGGAGAGGAAGGTAGGAAAAGGTTAGTACGATTGCTTTCGAACCATCTCTCTTGCCTGCGTTCAGTCAGACGAGTATCAATACGGATGCAGTAGTTAATAAAGTCACCTAACGCAGTGGGAGGGTCGGCACGAGCAAGTTCATCCTTAATCAGTGGAGATAACCCCTTTCGAAAAATAGATTTTTTGGCGGAACTGTCCCAGGTGGTATCAAGGGCCCATCTCCTGAAATCCAAGGCATATTCAGCTACCGAGTGCTTACCTTGGCGCAAAGCTAACATGGCTGCTTCAGCTGTTGCACCTCGATTGGGGTCATCAAACACCTGCCCCATGGCTGAAATAAAATCATCAAGGTGATTCAAACAATCATCCTCAGTCTCAATCAGAGGGTTTGCCCACATTAAAGCCTTGTTGGTAAGCAACATAATTATAGTAAGCACCTTAGATCGTTCAGTGGGAAATTGTGAAGCATGTCCAGAAAAAAAAAGATTGCATTGATTAATAAATCCCCTGAATTTCTCACGTTCACCGCCAAAACGAAAAGGGGGCAACTTGGGAATCCCAGCACTCGGGGCTACGGCAGGAGCCTGGACTCGCCCCTCTAGAACCTCAATCCTGGCTCGCAAATCCTGGGTAGTCTGTCCAACCACTTGCAAATTGTGATTATTGAGGTCCTGTAGATTTGTAAAACGGGTCTTTATATTCTGCAAATCTGCAAGGATATTATCAGTCACTCCGCAAAGTTCCTTTATGAGGGCCTCCATTTTCCAGATCTTTTAAGACAGGATTACTGGAAGAAGAGGAGAGAAAAAAAACAATAGTGTTCACCTGTGGCAACACTGCAGAGAGAAAAAAAAATTAAGGGAACTGCTCACCTGGAATGGTTGTGAGAAGTCACAACCACTATCATCACAGAAAGTTTCAACCAGACATCTGATATCCAGAGTTACAGCAGACAAAAAAGAGAAAAGAAAGGAAAAAAAAAAAAACAATAGTGTTTACCTGTGGTAACACTGCAAAAAGAAAAAACTTAAGGGAATTGCTCACCTGGAATGGTTGTGAGAAGTCACAACCACTGTCATCACAGAAAGTACAACCGGACGTCTGATATCCACAGTACAGCAGACACAGCCTTCCAGACCCAGCAGACACTAACGTTTTGGCTTCAGAATCTTGTAATGTATGTAGTACAGTTCATATAGCGTCTTGTGCTTGGGTGCGATGAAAACACAGGAGTCACAGGTTTGATATAGAAAAGTCCTGTATTACTTCATACAAGTTGGCAGAAATAGTCACACAGTTTGCAGACACAGAAACAGGAGACACAGCAGGCCAGAGTAATCCAAGCTCAGCAATCACTCTCCAATACAGATTCAGGATCTTCTTCTCTGTTACCGTAAGTCCATGCAAACGTGGGACTTTCAAAGAGCAGGGTTCAGAGTCCACAAGTGCTTCAGAGTTCCTCAGTAGGAATAGCTGGAGTACAAGGTCCAAGGCTTACAGGAGTCAAGTCACAGGTTCACTGCAGGCTAGATTCTGAAGCACTGATTGCTCAGCTGTGGCTGCTTAAGAAGCAAAGGAGAGAATCAGGGTGGGAACATGCAAGCTGGAAACTCCATTTTGACTGAGGGCAAGATAGCTGCAGCAAGACAGAAAGTAAAATGGCTGACGAACAAACTGAGTTTCAGGAATATATACATAGAACCTTACAGTGTGATGACATCAATTATAATTAATTGGGGGAGTAGTGGGATAGTGGACTTGTAATTGTAATAAATTGGGGAAGGAGTGGGAGAGAGTACATATAATTGTAAAAAATTGAGGGAGTAGTGGAAGAGAAAAATGTAATTGTAATAAATTGGGGAAGTATTAGGAGAGAGGATATGAAATTGTAATGTATTGGGGAGGAGTGGGAGAGAGGACATGTAATTGTAATGAATTGGTGGACAAATGGAAGAGAGGACATGCAATTGTAATAAATTGGGGGTGCAGTGGAAGAGAGGACATGTAATTGTAATAAATTGGGGGAGGAGTGGGAGAGAGTACATGTAATTGTAATAAATTGGGGGAGTATTGGGAGAGGTCATGTAATTGTAATGAATTGGGGAGGAGTGGGAGAGAATACACCTAACTGTAATAAATTGGGGGCGGAGTGTGGGAGAGGACATGTGATTGTAATAATTTTGGGGAGTATTGGGAAAGAGGACATGTAATTGTAATGAACTGGTTGAGGAGTGGGAAAGAGAAAATGCAATTGTGATAAATTGGGGGAATATTAGGAGAGAGGACATGAAATTGTAATGAATTGGGGGAGGAGTGGGAAAGAGGACATGTAATTGTAATAAACTGGAGATGAAGTGGGAGAGAGGACATGTAATTGTAGTAAATTAGGGAAGGAATGGGAGAAAGGATATGTAATTGTAATAATTTGGAGGAGCACTGGGAGAGAGTAAATATAATTGTAATGAATTGGGTGAGGAGTGAATTGGGGGAATATTGGGAGAGGACATGTAATTGTACTGAATCGGGTGAGGAGTGAGAGAGAGGACATGTATTTGTAATAAACTGGGGTGGAGTGAGAGAGAGGACATGTCATTGTAATAAATTGAGGGTGTATTGGTAGAGAGAACACACAATTGCAATGAATTGGGGAGAAGTGAGAGAAAGAGCATGCAATTGTAATAAATTGGGGTGTATTGGGAGAGAAGACATGTAATTGTAATGAATTGGGGAGGAATGGGAAAGAGGACATGTAATTGTAATAAACTGGGGGTGAAGTGAGAGAGAGGACATGTAATTATAATAATTTGGGGGAGTATTGGGAGAGAGTACATTTAATTGTAGTAATTTTGAGGATTATTGGGAGAGAGTATACGTAATTGTAATAAATTGGGGAGAAGTGGGAGAGAGAAGATGTAATTATAATAAATTGGGGAAATATTGGGAGAGAGGACATGTAATTGTAATGAATTGGGGGAGGAGTGTGAGAAAGAACATGTAATTGTAATTGGGGTTGTATTGGGAGAGACAATATGCAATTGTAATAAATTGAGAAAGGAGTGGGAGAGAGAACTTGTAATTGTAATTAATTGAGGGAGTATTGGGAGAGAGAATATACAATTGTAATGAATTGGGGAGGAGTGGGAGAAAGAACATGTAATTGTAATAAATTGGGGGTGTATTAGGAGAGAGGACATGTAATTGTCATGAATTGGGGAGGAATGGGAGAAATTACATGTAAGGCCGGAGTCACACTAGCGAGAAATACGGACGAGTACAATGCGAGAAAAAATCGCATTGCATTTGGACCAATGTTAATCTATGGGGCAGCTCCCAGCAGCTGATTTTTTCTTGTTCGTTTTATACGTGCGAGAGAAATCGCAACATGCTGCGATTTCCACAGTATTACGGCCGAAACTCGCCAATGCAAGTCTATGGGTGCGAGAAAAAATCGGATTACACACGGACTATGTGTGTGACTTGCGAGGAATACGGAAGAGTTCTCGAGGTGGCAGGAAATTCAATCATTCATTAACAGGAAGTTTAGACATGCAAATTACCCTGGCACACTCGACACCAAACCAAGAAGCACGCCTCCACGGAGTATAGCATCATGGCCAGATATATAAATGTGGAGATGCTTATTGTATTGGTCCAGGAGAGGCCTGAGCTTTGGGACCAACGCAACGCACATTATGCGGACCGCACACGGAAGGAGGTCAATCTGTGGCCACATGTTCCCCTATTTTGAGGAGTGACCTCGTGAGGTTCAGCAAGAAATTAGTAAGTAGAATCATATAACAAATGTGAAATAAAGTTTAACATGAGTTAACAAAATACCTTAACTGCAGCATATGTGATGTGTTTAGTATATGTGGCATATTTCAGACTATACATATGCTAAAAATAGCAGGCCATATTACACTGAAGCCTACATGTTGAAAGACACACAATGAGATTGATAGTTAATTATTTTTTTGTTAAATTTGCAGTAAATGATGTCACTACACGCTGGCGGAGTTGCCGGGACCAGTGCCGGCAGGAACGGCAGCATTTTGGACGGAGTGGCGATGCAGCCCCCAAGAAAAGAAAA
>JARQOD010003692.1:0-44958 GCA_033576555.1 Oophaga sylvatica | reverse complement strand
TATATTTATTTTGACCGTTTAAATTTTCTTGCACCAACCATGGATCTGAGACCATAAGTGCATGCATGAAGGCACATCTTTTACACATGCTGTCACTTAAATATTTTAACTTGTTTCTAATGTTAAATTTTTTCTATCCAACAGATCGGAGTCAAACCTTACCAAAAGGATGACAGCTTCAGACTCCGAGGTCAACATTGACCCCATTTGTGAAGGTGATGAAGTGGCTGGCACATCCACAGACACCAACCAACCACCACCACCAGCAACAGCAGCATCTTCTGCCACACAGGAGACTAATCCCCAGGATGAAGAAGGGGCCCACAGCAGCAGCCCAACTGTGCCTCTGGAAATGTCACCTCTGCCTTTAGCAATACCACGTCGTGGCCGGCACAAGAAGGTTCTTTCCACCACTGGCACAAGGAGTCAAGTTGACATAGGGGTGTTGGACTATTTGTCCAGGGCTGCCCATGACAATGGTGAGGAAGCGTACTTCCGCAGTCTGGCACGATACTTGCGGCCCCATCAGCGTTAGGTGAGGCTGCGGGCCAGAGGTGCCATACAAATCCTCATCGATGCCTGTACACCCCCAAACAACCCAAATCCTGTACTTCCTTTTCTTGAAAGGTGGCAAATGTCATCCAGCAACCTTCTGCCGCTGCAAGATATTGAAGAACAGCAGGCAGGAGCAGTAGCTTCAGCACCTCCGCCACGTATGGCATCCCAGTCACAGGCCACCCAAACCAGTACAAGTACAACCCCAACCTGGACACATGTATGACTATACAGCACCTGCCCAATATGGTCCCTTGAGCAGACCCACTGTTGGAGGCTGGTCCCAACTAGAGATGAGCGACTTTGCCTTTCTTAGGGTCGAGTCGGGTTTTGTGAAACCCGATTTTCTCAAAAGTCGAGTCGAACGAAGTCAGCAGACTAACGGAAATGGTCGGGTCGGAGTCGAAAATCCGACTCCAATGCAAGTCAATGGGGAATAAAAGTCGGTAGGTAGTGGAGGACAGTAAACACACCTACAGTGCCCATTTCAATGCCAACGACATCAATTCTTATTACTTAAGCTTGTCAACCTTAATTTACTTTATAATAATAGTAACGCATTGAAAACTGGGGGTTATTTGGCTAAAGTTGTGGGGAGGTCAGGGCTGGCTCCAGTTTTTCGTGGGCCCCGGGCCAAAGAGTCTCAGTGGGCCCCTTTAACACATACCACATTTCATGATGCTCCGATATGGCAGAGAAATATAGGTATAGTACAATGCCAAATACTTCACTTCTTACATTACATGAGTGATATCTATTTTAAATTCTACAATAGATCAAAAGACAGACAGTATATTCCTCCATACAGTATTATGGGCACCACATAGTGCGCCATACAGAATAATGAGCCCCATATATTGCTCTATACAGAATAATGAGCCCCATATATAGCTCCATACAGAATTGGCTCCATATAATGCTCCATACAGAATAGGCCCCATATGTGCTCCATATATAAAGGGCCCTATATGATGCCCCATAAAAAATGAACCCCATATGATGCTCTAGTATATGATGGGCCCCATATATGATGCTCCAGTGTATGATGAACCCCATATAATGCTCCAAATATAATGGTCCCCATATATAATGCTCCATATATAATGGTCTGCATGTGATGCTACATATATAATGTGCCCCATATGATGTGCCATATATAGTGTTGAGCGATACTGCTCGATATCTAAAAATATAGGATCAGAATGGTATCGCCAATATCACTAAATATCGTCGATATCCGATTCCGATACCGGAAGTCCCATGTAAGTCTATGGGAACCAAATATCGACATTAAAAAAAACCATTCTTGCCTTGTTGGTTAATTGTACATGAAGGAAAACAACAAAGACTAATGTAGAATGTATTGGGGGAGGTTGAGGAGACAATAAAGGCATACATGTTTAACCCAATGCATTGGAATAGCATTAATATATATTTTTTTGGAAATACGTTTGGATTGACTAACAAATTGACAATGTTGTTAACCTTTTTTCTATTTTGGCAAATATGTATGTTTCACAACTTCCATGCTCTTCACCTTTTTAACTTTTGCCAGTGCCACACTTTCTCCTTCATAATCTTCAGCAGCATCATCTTTCTCATCAAATTATTCTTCATCTTCACCTTCTTAATCTTCTTCTTAAACTTCTTGCTATTCATGTTTTTGTTTACATTACTCATATTGTTATTATTAAACTAATTAATCTTCTTCATATTCAAATTCTTCATCTTCTTCCTCTTCATCTTCTTCATCATATTCTTATTTGTGACAGAGATTCCTGTACTTGTAATCTGTAAAAGTATGAATTGTTCATCCTTCCGTTCTTGCTGTCACAAAAGATTTAAATTACAACAGTATTTGTCCGTGTTCAGTTTAGCCTGCAGCAGCAGGCATTTTCCAGGGGCACCACGAGGAGGAACGGACTCACCCCCATACACTGCTTAGTCTTCTTCTGCTTAGAATTTAGAGCATATATTTTGCTCTTCATTTTGGTCTTATACTTCATGTTCTTCTGCTTTTTGATCTTCTGCTTATTGTTCTTCTGTCTCTTGTTCTGTATCTTGTAGTTTGTCTTAACCTTCTTTGTCCTGTTGGTGATCTTCTTCAGGGTAATCTTTTATTTTTTCTTTGTGATGGTGTTCAGGCTGGTTGGCTTCATGCTCGTCGTCCTTGTTGTCGTCATCTTCTTCTGGGTGGTCTTTAAGGTCGTCTAATTTCCGAGAACCAGCTGACGTTATTGGAACCCTGACGGGTATCAGATGGAGCAAGAGACAATGGAAGTAACGAGGACCAGCTGACTGTGCTGGAACCCGGAGGGGCAGCAGAAGGAAAAGAGGCAATGTCACAACCGAGTACCAGCTGACGTTACTGTGACACGGTTACTAAGCAGGAGGTACCTGTGCTCCAAAGCACTACCAAGGACCAGCAGACGTTGGTGGAACTCGGATACGGAGATGGAGGCACCTAGGCCAAAGGCACTGGGGAGAACCAGTTGACGGTACTGGACCCCGGACGGGTAGCAGAAGGAAAAGAGGCAATGTCACAACCGAGTACCAGCTGACGTTACTGTGACACGGTTACTAAGCAGGAGGTACCTGTGCTCCAAAGCACTACCAAGGACCAGCAGACGTTGGTGGAACTCGGATACGGAGATGGAGGCACCTAGGCCAAAGGCACTGGGGAGAACCAGTTGACGGTACTGGACCCTGGACGGGTAGCAGAAGGAAAAGAGGCAATGTCACAACCGAGTACCAGCTGACGTTACTGTGACACGGTTACTAAGCAGGAGGTACCTGTGCTCCAAAGCACTACCAAGGACCAGCAGACGTTGGTGGAACTCGGATATGGTGATGGAGGCACCTAGGCCAAAGGCACTGGGGAGAACCAGTTGACGGTACTGGACCCCGGACGGGTAGCAGAACGCACCCATGAAAATGTAAGTTGACAGGACGCAAGCCGTCCACAGTTACTGAATCACACAGTCCTACAGTGGGTGCTTGTCCTATTGTCACAATGGAAACAGCCTTTATTTACATATCCCACAGCACACATAGGAATCACCTAAACTGCAGGCACCATAGAGTCGGCTAACCCGAATGCAACACGACAGCACAACTTATTGGAGGATAATTGACGTTCACACTGCCAGGAAACAGCTGTCGTGCTGTAACCAGGCTGGCCAGGAGTCAGTACCCCTGCCAATTACTTACGAGCAACAAATGGTGGTGTTGTAGCCCAGGGAGTAGAGTTCAGGTGGTAGAAAGATGAACATAACAGGAGACATGGAAAACGTTGCCAAACAGTTATTTAATCTGAAAACGGACAGGCAAATTCAGGTGATATCCATGCCTTGTTCATTTTCAGAAAAGTAAGCCGGTCTACATTCTCTGAGGATAGTCGCATGCGACGGTCTGTTAGTACACCACCTGCAGCACTAAAGACGCGCTCAGATAATACACTGGCAGCAGGGCAAGCCAGCACCTCCAATGCATACTGGCTAAGCTCTGGCCATGTATCCAACTTAGAGACCCAAAATTTGAAAGGGGAAGAGGCATCTGGGAGTACACTTAGAGGGAAAGCCAAGTAGTCTGTCACCATCTTACGGAAACGTTTCTTCCTGGTGACTGGAGCCGTCTCGGATGGTGTAGACCTTGCTGGCGCTGTCACAAAACTTCGCCACATTTGTAACATACAGCTCTTGCCCTGTGCAGAGGCGCTGCTTCTGCTCCCTCTTGTTGTAGAGGTGTCTACACTGCCTCGACGCACAGAGCTGCTTTGTAAAGCAGTAGCAGCAGCAGCAGCTCTCTCGGCTGGAATGTACAACAGTATGGATTGCACCAGTGTGTCTTGGTACTCCTGCATTTTACGGTCCCGGTTCACCGGTGTGATGAGGGTTTGTAAGTTGTCCCGGTAGCGAGGGTCTAGGAGGGTGTACACCCAATAATCTGACGTGGTGAGAATGTGGGCGATGCGGCGGTCGTTTCTCAGGCACTGAAGCATGAAATCAACCATGTGCTGCAGACTCCCAACTGGCCAACAAAGGCTGTCCTCTGGAAGAGGCGTCATCTCTGCCTCCTCTGCATCACCCCACCGTCGCTCTACATACTGACTAGAGCGTTGTGTACCTCCCTCTGTAGGGATTTCTTCCTCCTCCATTGACTCCTCCTCCTCATCCTCCTCACAAAGTGAGCCCTGCCCAGCCCTTTGTGAGGAACCACGTTGCGCTGACTGTCCTGAAGGTAATTGAATTTGTGACTCCTCATCCTCCACCTCTTCCAAAACCTCTTCCTTTAGTGCTTTCAGTGATTTCTGAAGCAGGCAGATAAGGGGGACAGTCATGCTGACTAGTGCATCATCTGCACTCGTCATCCGCGTTGAGACATCAAACGCACGCAAAACGTCGCAGATGTCCTTCATAGAGGCCCACTCAGTAGTGGTGAAGTGTGAACGGCGCAAATTGCGAGTTGATTGCGCCTGTTGCAGCTGATACTCCATTACTGCTGGCTGCTGCTCACACAACCGCTCCAACATATGTAACGTGGAATTCCACCTGGTGGGTACGTCACATATGATGCTCAGGAAGGCGAAATCTGACTTGCAGAGCTGCAATGCGCGATCTGGCCATGCTGGAACGTCGCAAGTGAGCGCACTCTAGGCGGACCTTGTGCAGCAGTGCATCAAGATCCGGATAGTCCCTCAAGAAACTCTGCACGACCAAGTTGAGCACATGTGCCAGACATGGTATGTGAGTGAGGTTGCCAAGGCCCAGAGCTGCCACCAGATTTCGGCCATTGTCACACACTACCAAGCCTGGCTGGAGATTAGCTGACAAAAACCACACGTCGCTCTCCTGCTTGATGGCATCCCAGAGCTCCTGCGCTGTGTGGCTTCGATTCCCCATGGAAATTAATTTCAGGACGGCCTGTTGACGTTTGGCCACGGCTGTGCTCATATCGGTCGCAACAGGTAAGCGTTCACGGGTCCATGTGGAGGTATACCGTGACGGCTCGTGCAGCGATGATTCTGAGGAACTGGAGTAGGAGGAGGAATCAATGTGTACAGACTGGATTCCTGCAATCCTTGGAGTTGGCAGAACACGTACAGCGCCACTGGCAAGATCTGTACCCGGCTCCACAACATTGACCCAATGGGCAGTGAGGGAAAGGTATCGTCCCTGGCCATGGGTACTGGTCCACGCATCGGTGGTCAGGTGGACCCTGCTACTGACGGCGTTTAGTAGCGCATGTTTAATGTTTCCCTCGACATGTTTTTGCAGAGCAGGGACGGCTTGCCTGCTGAAATAAAATCGGCTTGGCACATTATATTGTGGGACTGCCAATGCCATAAAGTTCCTGAAACTGTCAGTCTCCACCAGCCTGAATGACAGCATTTCAAGGGACAGGAGTTTTGCAATGCCAGCATTCAGAGCCTGTGCTCGTGGATGGTTTGCCGAGTATGGCCGTCTTTTATCCCATGCCTGTGGTACCGATGGCTGTTTTGTGGTCTGGGAGTGTGACGATGACTGTGAACTTGCTGCTGTGGGTGGAATAACAGTTTGTCTATGGACAACAGTGACCGAGGTTCTTCCATGGAGATCCTGTGAGGAAGCCGAACCAGGTGTGTGTGAGCTGGAGGTAGAGGCTCCAACACGACCTGAAGATGTAGGTGCTGCTGTAGGTTGGCCTACATCTCCAGTGTGTCTTTGTAACTCAGCTACGTGCTTTGTCCGTACATGTTTCCACATATTTGTGGTATTCAGGTTACTGATATTTTTACCTCTTTTAACTTTTTGCTTACACAGCTTGCATTGAACATAGCAAATATCATCTACAAGTCTGTCAAAAAAGGACCACGCAGTGCAAGTCATGGGAGCGCCAATTTTGACATTTCTAAGAGAACTGCTCCCAACAGGTGCCAAACTGGAGGCTACAGGCAAGCGAGTCTGCAGCCTACCTCTCCCTCCTCTTTGTACCGTTGGGACAATCTCTTCCTCAGAGCTGCTCCCACCACCTTCCTGTTGCTCACGCCATGTTGGGTCTCGGACTTCATCATCTCCACTACCCTCTTCCAACACCTGCTGCTGTTGGATGGTCTGGGCAGCACCATGCTCCACAAAACCTGGCACCTGAGTCTCATCATCATCATAAGATGCGTTCTGCGGTGTGCTGTCCATCGGCACTGGCTCACCCGCCTCTTCAGATTGAGAGAGACACAGCTGTTGCGCATCACTGCATACTCCCTCTTCTTCAAATTGCAGAATGCTGCTTGCCTGTGCCCGTGTTTGCAAGCCAACAGATTCTGAGAACAGAAGCAGAGACTCAGCTGGCTCCTGTACAGAACTCTCTGACTGCCTGGGAAATTTGACAGGCGGTGAACAGACAGATGGTTGCTCAACAGTGTTGTGTTCCTGAGAGGAGGTGGAAGGAATTGAAGTCGATGCATTGGCTGCCATCCAACCAACAATGGCTTCAATTTGTTCTTCCCGCAGCAGGGGGCACGCCGAGCTCCTACCAAACTGCGCATAAAGGAACGCTCATGGGTAAAACTGGTGGATGCTGTGTCACTGAGGGCGGCAGCAGCCACAGAATCCCCACGTCCTCTCCCTGCTGAAACTCCACGGCCACGACCACGTGCCTTACTCCCTGCCTTTTTCATCTTGGTAGATTGATAAAGAAAGTCAGAAAAGTTATAAGGCCTAAGTGTGGTTATTACGCAGAGACTGAAGTGAACACTGAAACACAACTGTTCACAATCTGTGAAAGGCTACTCCTTTGTCTACTTCTATAGTGTTTGCAACCAATGTATTGGATACGGATGGAAGCGCGTCACACTAATAGATTATATTTATTTTAAATGGAATGGAGCAGAACCAATTGAAGAGAAATGAAAAGGATGAGGCACTGAGACACGCTCAGCAGAGTACAAGCAGCAGTGCTTGAACAAGTAACTGGAGCGTGATGTGCACTCAAAAAATAAAAAACACAGACTGAAGTGAACACTGAAACACAACTGTTCACAATCTGTGAAAGGCTACTCCTTTGTCTACTTCTATAGTGTTTGCAACCAATGTATTGGATACGGATGGAAGCGCGTCACACTAATAGTTAAATTGCATGGAGCAGCAAGAATTACACTGAAGAAAAAAAAAAGAGTCTGTGAGTGACACGTGCAGATGCCTACAGACAGCGTTGCATGCAGAGCAAACTGCAGCGTCACCTGCACTCACACACACCTTGCAGAGCTGTTAAAACAACACTGCAGGCAAAAGGAAGCTTTACACAGCGGTTGGTGCCAGCCTGCCTACAGCACAGTACACTAAATCGCAATCTCTAACTGTCCCTCAGAGTCAGCACAGCAGCGTTCTGTCCCTTACTGAATTCACAGCACAGTGACGCTAAAATGGCGGCGGCGCCTTTTATAGTGCATTCTGACATCATTTCAGCATCCAATCACAGCCATGCCATTAGTTAACATGACTGCAGCAGTACAGGATGTGCCCACACTTCTTAGGATTCCTCATTGGCTGACTAAAATCACATTGCCTCTCAAAGAATTATGGGAACTTCCGATTCCGGTATACGATATATGGAAAATATCGGAACTAAGTATCGAAAGGCCGAAACAGCTAATATCGGCCGATACCCGATACTTGCGGTATCGTATCGCTCAACACTAGCCATATATAATGGGCCCCATATGATGATCCAGTATATGATATGATGTGCCCCATAGATGATGCTCCAGTGTATAATGGGCCCTATCTATGATGCTCAAGTGTATGATGGGCCCCATATATAATTCTCCAGAGTATAATGCTCCCCATATATTGCTCCAACCATTAAAAAAAAATGAAATACCTCTCCTTGCTGGGAACTGCTCTATTCTGGACTCCTCAGTGTCGCCATCTTCCAGCTCTCTGCACTGTGACTGTTCAGGCAGAGGGCGCACAGACGTGACATCATCGCGCTCTCTGACCTGAATGTCACTGTCAGGAAACACGGAAGATGTCACAGCGGTGGAGAAGGGAGAGGTAAGTATTGCAAGTGCTGGGGCCCTGAGCTAGCAGGGGGGGCACACTTGTGGGCGTCGGGAACTGGCACAGGGCCCCTCATAGTATGCCGGTGTCTCTGACGGCGAGTGGGCCCCCCCACCTGCTCAGGGCACCGGCACTTGCCCGGGTGCGCCAGGTGCTGACCCGGCCCTGGGGGGAGGACAGCCCAGTTAGGAAGGTGGAAAAACTGGCATATGTTGAGGTGTTTGCTGGACGTTCAGCAGCTGCAAATGGAGGAATTGGAGAAGTCGGAGGAAGAGGAGGACAAAGCAAGCCATTTTGCTGGCAACCTATGTGTCATCAGGGGAAGGTGGTACAAAATCCTTTGAAACCCAGGCATGGTTCATTTTAATGAAGGTGAGATCATTTACATTTTGGGTCGACGACCGGGTCCTTCTTTTTGTCAGGATTGATCCAGCAGCACTGAAGACTTTTTCTGATATCACACTACCAGCAGGGCAAGCGAGCTCCTGTAAGGCATATTGTGCCAATTCAGGCCAGATGTCCAGTTTACAGGCCCAGTAGTCAAAGGGGAATGAACTGTGAGGGAGAACATTAATAGGGGAGGAGAGGTAATTTTGAACCATAGTTGACAACTGCTGTCTCCTGTCTGTTGCAATCGATTCAGTATTAACAGTCGTGTGAGCGTTACTCGAGAAATCAGACCACAACATGGTCATGAAACCCCTGTCTTCAATGCCACTTTGGCTGTGTGCACCACGAACACCTCTTCCATTTGGCCCAGTATGGCTCGTGGTAGAACCTGCACCGCTGCTGTGTGCTGGGAATGCCTCTAACAAACGGTTTACCAGAGTTGCTTGTTTGTTCGCCAATATTAGCTCTAGGTTCTCTTGTGGCATGATGTTCTGTAATTTGCCTTTATACCGTGGATCGAGGATGCTGGCCAACCAGTAGTTGTCATCCTTCATAATTTTGGCAATGCGGGGGTCCTTTTCTAGGATCAGCAAGACATAATCACACATGTGGGCCAATTTTCCAGGTGTCAATGATGCACTGCCAGAGGTGGGTGGAGGAGAACTTTCTGCCAAATCCACATCCCTCTATTCATGCACAAACCCTGTACCTGACCATGGCAAGCCAACATTTTCTCTTGCCCCCTGAGAAGCATCATCCTCCCCAAAATAATCATCCCCTCATCCTCATCCTCCCCTCTTCCTCTTCTTCCTCCACCTCGTCCAGGACAGTTCTCTGACAAGACAATGACTGACTGTCATGAAGACTTCCCTCCTCCTCCTCCGCTGCAGACGCCTGATCCTTAATGTGCGTCAAAGTTTGCATGAGCAGACGCATAAGTGGGATGCTCATGCTTACGATGGCGTCGTCTGCGCTTACCATCCATGTGCATTCCTCAAAACACTGAAGGACTTTACAGAGGTCTTTCAGCTTTGACCACTGCACACCCGACAACTCTATGTCTGCCCTCAAACTGCCTGCCCGTGTATCCTCATACAAATGCATTCCAGCCTGCCTCTGTTCGCACAGCCTCTCAACCATGTGCATGGTGGAGTTCCACCTTGTTGCAACGTCTATGATTAGGCGGTGCTTGAGGAGGTGGAGCGATCGCTGCAGCCTCTGCATATGACTGGAGTCTACGGGCGAGCGACGGATGTGCGAGCACAGTCTTCGCACCATATGGAGCAGGGCTGGTAACTCTGGATATTTATTTATGAAACACTGCACCACCAGGTTCAAGGTGTGAGCCAGGCAAGGTATGTGTCTGAGTTTTGCTAGGGCTATGGCCACCGCAAAATTACGTCCGTTATCACTGACTACGTTGCCTGGCTCAAGATGTAGACTGCCAAACCATGACTCAGTTTCTCGCTGCAAGTAGTCAGCCAGTACCTTCGCGGTGTGTCTGTTGTCGCCCAAAGACATCATCTTTAAAACAGCCTGCTGACGCTTACCACTAGCTGATCGATAGTGTGACACCTCGTGTGCAACACTGGCAGCTGCGGATGGAGTGCTCGTGCGACTGCGCTCTGTCGACGAGCTTTTGCTTCTGGAGGAGAAGGAGGGTCAAATGCCTACAGCCAACTATTGCCTATACCGTGGGCTAGGCAGCACTGTCCCACCACCGCTGTCCCCTGTGGACCCTGCTTCCACCACATTAACCCAGTGCACAGTGATGGACACGTAACGGCCCTGGCCATGCCTACTGGCCCATGCATCTGTTGTGAGGTGCACCTTTCCACTCACTGATTGTTTGAGTGCGTGGACAATGCGGTCTTTCACATGTAGGTGGAGGGCAGGGATGGCTTTTCTAGAAAAGAAGTGCCGACTGGGTAGGTCATACCGTGAGACAGCGTAAGCCATGAGCTGTCGGAACGCTGCGCTTTCAACCAAACGGAAGGGCATCATCTCTAATGAGATCAGTTTGGCAATGTAGGCGTTCAAAGCCAGTGAGGTTTTGTAGTCCGTCCACACTTGCAAGTGCTTGGTGTTTAAATGTCTAAGCATGCAACTGGTATTCAATTTTCAGAGATTTTTCCCTCGGCTAAAGGTTCTTCCGCACTTCTTACAGATAACCTTTGCCTCATCAATAGTATTTTGGTCAAAAAAGTGCCACACTGCACTCTTCTTACTATGGGATCAATTTTCAGGGCTTGCATGCAGTGCTAATTTGACCGTCTGGCCAAGCTGTCCTGCAACTCTTTTTGGTTTTTTTACACGTTTTTGGACTGCTACGGGCCTGCCAGATAACTGCAGCTGCGATTTCGATGCCTGCTGCAGATCCTCCTCCTCTTCTGAGCTATTGCCAGCGGCACCCTCTTCCCCCAATGGATGCCAATCCGGGTCAACAACTGGGTCATCCATCACCTCCTCTTCAATTTCATCTGCACCTTCCTCTGTGTCACCGTGTAAAGTGTTAAAGTATGCGGGAAGGGACACCTGAGTTTCATCAGGGTCAGATTCTGGCTCAGTAGACTGCGAGGGCAATGTAGTGCTCTGGGTGAATGTACCAGCAGAATCAGATAGCAGTGGCTGTGCATCAGTGCACTCCATGTCATATTCATCTTGGACTGGGGAATACAGGATTTGACTTGATAACTCAGGCATGGTATGTGAAAAGAGCTCCTTGGAGTAATCTGAAGTGTGGCCTGCCGCATCCTTCCCTTTTGGTGGGGGTGAAGGACACAAGGAAAGGTGTCGTTCCTGACCAGGAGCCTGAACTGACGACTCAGTGCTTGCATTTTTTGAAAGTTCAGAAGAGGAGGCGATAGAGCTGGAGGATGTTTCGGCAATGTAAACCAAAACCTGTTCCTGATGCTCCGGCTTTAAAAGCAGTTTACCTACCACCAGAAAAGGGAGCCTTCCAGGCCTTCTCAAGTCAGACGATGATGCAGGCTCAACAACTCCTGCCTTAGGTGCTATTGGGCTTTTGGCACTACCAGCAGATGCACCACCACCACCACCATCATTCCCAGCTGGCACCCTCGCCCACGTCCGCGGCCTCTTCCACCATACTTCCTCATGTTTGGTAAAATGTACCAAAAATACCAGCAGATATATGGTAATGTATGAGGAGCGTACAGCTGTATATGGCATAGGGGAAAATTTAAATCTCCGTATATATTTCCGGAGTCACACACAGACGATCACTCAGTATGGATTTGACCGTAATACAAAGAGCAGATATAGGGTACTGTCTCAGAAGAGTACAGCTGTATACGGTGTAGGGGAAAATTGCAATCTCTGTATATATTTCCGGAGTCATACACAGATAGTCAGCATGTATTTGTCCGTGATACCAGCCAGTACACGGTAGTGTGTGAGGAGCGTTCAGCTCTATACGGTGTAGGGGAAAATTGCAATCTCCGTATATATTTCCAGAGTCACACACAGATAGCATGTATTTGTCCATGATACCAGCCGGTACACGATAGTATGTGAGGAGCGTACAGCTCTATACGGTGTAGGGAAAATTGCAATCTCCGTATATATTTCCGGAGTCACACACAGATAGTCAGCATGTATTTGTCCGTGATACCATCTGGTACACGGTAGTGTGTGAGGAGCGTTCAGCTCTATACGGTGTAGGGGAAAATTGCAATCTCCGTATATATTTCCAGAGTCACACACAGATAGCATGTATTTGTCCGTGATACCAGCCGGTACAAGGTAGTATGTGAGGAGCGTACAGCTCTATACGGTGTAGGGGAAAATTGCAATCTCCGTATATATTTCCGGAGTCACACACAGATAGTCAGCATGTATTTGTCCTTGATACCAGCCGGTACACGGTAGTGTGTGAGGAGCGTACAGCTCTATACGGTGTGGGAAAAAATGAACGCTCGGTAACTGTGCAGAAAAAAAAAGAATAAAAGTATAAGTGCTGTGTAAAAACCAGTCTGTACAGCAGTGTACACACAACAATACAGCTATCAGGCAGCCTAATAACCAGTGCTGCTGCACACAAGAAAATCCTCCCTGTTACTGCACACTAACTGTACAGCACAATTGCTATCAGCACAAGCACAGAAGAACTTCTCTTTCCAGCCCTAACTCTCTCCCTACTGATAAACAGCGTCAGCAACCTCTCTCTTCTGTTAAGATTGGCAGAAGTAAAATGAAGGTCGGCGCTCAGGGCTTTTATAGACACTATGACGCTCCCCAAAGCAAGCCAATCACTGCAATGCACTTCTCTAAGATGGTGGTGGACGCTGCACATGTCATCTCGTTGCCCACAGTGTATGTCCTTGCTCATTGGCTGAAAAAAGGCACCTGCAAGCATTATGGGAAAATCGACTTGGGCGCTGGGGTCGACAACCGCATGGCCGACTGCACGCTATGGTCGGGTTTCGGCCAACGAAACCCGACTTTGGCGAAAGTCGGCGACTTTTGAATCAGACCGACCTGTTTCGCTCAACTCTAGTCCCAACATGTGTCTGCTTGACATGGCCATATTGGGAGGTATGACCAAATGTGTTATTCCCTTACCAGGAGTTACTGCAGCCATACCCTCCACCCCACTATTATGGTCAAACACAGGATCACACCTTGGCCCAGAATCCTGCCTGCCCATCTACCATACCCCAGGTTGACAGTCAGGTTTCCCAACCATCTAGGCCTAGTTCGGCACATGGTGACCTCCCGCCATCACCACCACCCCCAACTTACCACAACCTGTAATTGTGTTTTGTGGCTGTCCTGTATTTGTTATTTTTTTATATTCTTGTTTATAATTTTTGGATTTTTTATTTTCTTTTTGCCCTTAAATATTTCCATTGTCCTTTAAAAATTTATTATTGGCCCTGGTTAGTAGGCCTTAACTGCCATATGATGTCAATATGGTGTAAAGATTGCTTACAAAAACAAGTTTTGAAGTTAAACAATTTAAAACAACATGAGTGTGATGTATTGTTACATTATGTGTTTTTCATCAAAGTATATACAAAGGTTTATTTGAAAAAATTACACACTTCAAACAGTAACATAACTAGATTTATTTGGTAACAAATGGAACAACTACATAGATACAGCATTCTGTTGCCAGGGAGTAAAACAAAATAATTGGTTAATATATCACGCACTTTTAGCCCAGAGGGCTGACGACGTTGATGAAGGACATGTCTAGTAGTGGTCAGCTCAGTATTTGCATACTCCACTTCATCAGCACCATTGGATGGACACTCATGGTATCTAGTGAAATTATGAAGTACAACACACGCTTTTAATACAACATTCACATTGCCTTCACCAAGTTGAATTGCGGACTGCAGAACCCGACATTTGGCACAGAGAATGCCAAACGCACAATCAACCAGACGTCAGGCACGAGAAAGACGAAAATTAAATATAGTGCACCGGTGGTTCATGCCTCTCTGTGGAGGTTGCGTGATAACTGAAAAGCCTCATCTGCAACCATCACATAAGGCAATGCTTCAATATTAGTACCAGGTAGGTTACGTGGGGATGGGAGATTAAAGTCATTATTGCACAGCCGCCGACCCATAGTGGAAGAATTGAAGACTCTGGAGTCTCCAGTTCTTCCATAGGTCCCAATATCTAAAATTATAAACCTGTCGACCAGGGCCAACAGTACTACAGAAAAATATTGTTTATAGTTATAATATTGGGACCCTGAGTTCGGCAGCTTATGCACACGGATGTGCTTCCCATCCAGGGCTCCAATACAGTGTGGAAACTGGCATGTCTCCTGAAATCCACGTGCTATACGCAACCAGTCTTCCATTTTGGGCTCAGGCATGACCAGTTGATGGAGTCGGGACCAGATTTCTGCGCATGTAGACCGGACGATCCCTGAGATGGTTGACTTTACAATTAAAAATTCTAAATGCAGTGCTGCATATAAGAGCCCGGTGGAAAGGAAGCTAAAAGTAAACAAACCAAAAAAAATACAATTAGAAGCAATGCAATCAAATAGCAGTTTATAAATTGGTAAAAGTTATAGTCTATAAATAAGAAACCATGCATCAACAACATTAAATTAGATGCAATGGGTTTGTTGTTTATTAGACAAGCATATATTGTCAATTTACAAATGTGGGTTTTGACACATACCTAAATAAGTGTGAAAAGTACTAAGGTATAAGGCCATGAAATACACTAGTGTGTAAAATACATCATCAACATAGAGGTTTCATACATACAGTAACGTAAGGATAAGGCGCTCCTCAGCAGAAATAGCTTTTCGCATCCTGGTGTCCTTAAAGGTGATCCCAGGGCGCAAAATCTCCAACAAAATATCAAATGTGGCAAGGGTCATCTGACAATAATCAAAAACTTGTCCAGATGGGTACGCAGAGATGCATAGAGACGGTGGAAATGGCCTATACTGAGCCATCGCCTCGAAAGCGGATGAACCCACATTCGTCTCTGCCTCCTCGGATCCACGATGACTGGGTATGGCTCCCCAAATCCTCGGGACAAAACCCAGTTGTAAAGCACACGCTCAGTTGTGTTAAAAGTAAGTCTGTCTGACATATTTTGGACAAAGTAGAAGTAACACAACACAACCACGGACTCAACTGCAAAGATTGGAGGGTGCCACCTGTTGTAGAGCCAATAAATAGGGGTCTTAATGATAATTTAACCCCTTCATGACCCAGCCTATTTTGACCTTAAAGACCTTGCCATTTTTTGCAATTCTGACCAGTGTCCCTTTATGAGGTAATAACTCAGGAACGCTTCAACGGATCCTAGCGATTCTGAGAATGTTTTTTCGTGACATATTGGGCTTCATGTTAGTGGTAAATTTAGGTTGATATTTTTTTTAAAAAATGGAAATTGGCGAAAATTTTGAAAATTTTGTAATTTTCTAATTTTAAATTGTTATTCTGTTAAACCAGAGAGATATGTGACAAAAAATAGTTAATAAATAAAATTTACCACATGTCTACTTTACATCAGCACAATTTTGGGAACAAAATTTTTTTTTGTTACGAAGTTATAAGGGTTAAAAGTTGACCAGCGATTTCTCATTTTTACAGCAAAATTTACAAAACCATTTTTTTTTAGGGACCACCTCACATTTGAAGTCACTTTGAGGGGTCTATATGGCAGAAAATACCCAAAAGTGACACCTTTATAAAAACTGCACCCCTCAAGCTACTCAAAACTACATTCAAGAAGATTATTAACCCTTCAGGTGCTTCACAGGAACTAAAGCAACGTGGAAGGAAAAAATGGACATTTTAATTTTTCCAACAAAAATATTCTTTTAGCATCAATTTTTTCATTTTTACATGGGCAACAGGATAAAATGGATCCTAAAATTTGTTGTGCAATTTCTCCTGAGTACACAGATACCTAATATGTGGTCATAAACCACTGTATGGGCGCACGGCAGGGCTCAGAAGGGAAGGAGCGCCATTTGACTTTTTGAATGGAAAATATGCTGGAATATTTAGCTGTTGCCATGTTGCATTTGGAGAGTCCCTGTGTGCCTAAACATTGGAGCTCCCCCACAAGTGACCCCATTTTGGAAACTAGACCCCCTAAGGAACTTATCTAGATGCATAGTGATCACTTTGAACCCCCATGTGCTTCACAAATTGATCTGTAAAAAAAAGAAAGTACTTTTCTTTCACAAAAATTTTATTTAGCCTCAGTTTTTTCATTTTCACATGGGCAACAGTATAAATTGGATCCTAAAATTTGTTGGGCAATTTCTCCTGAGTACACAGATACCTCATATGTGGTCATAAACCACTGTTTGGGCGCACGGCAGGGCTCAGAAGGGAAGGAGCGCCATTTGACTTTTTGAATGGAAAATATGCTGGAATATTTAGCGGTTGCCATGTCGCATTTGGAGAGTCCCTGTGTGCCTAAACATTGGAGCTCCCCCACAAGTGACCCCATTTTGGAAACTAGACCCCCTAAGGAACTTATATAGATGCATAGTGAGCACTTTGAACCCCCAGGTGCTTCACAAATTGATCCGTAATAAAAAGAAAGTACTTTTTTTTCACAAAAATTTTCATTTAGCCTCAGTTTTTTCATTTTCACATGGGCAACAGTATAAATTGGATCCTAAAATTTGTTGGGCAATTTCTCCTGAGTACACAGATACCTCATATGTGGTCATAAACCACTATTTGGGCGCACGGCAGTGCTCAGAAGGGAAGGAGCGCCATCTGACTTTTTGAATGGAAAATATGCTGGAATATTTAGCGGTTGCCATGTCGCATTTGGAGAGTCCCTGTGTGCCTAAACATTGGAGCTCCCCCACAAGTGACCCCATTTTGGAAACTAGACCCCCTAAGGAACTTATCTAGATACATAGTGAGCACTTTGAACCCCCAGGTGCTTCACAAATTGATCCGTAAAAAAAAAAAAAAGGACTTTTTTTTCACAAAAATTTTCTTTTAGCCTCAGTTTTTCATTTTCACATGGGCAACAGTATAAATTGGATCATAAAATTTGTTGGGCAATTTCTCCTGAGTACACAGATACCTCATATGTGGTCATAAACCACTGTTTGGGCGCACGGCAGGGCTCAGAAGGGAAGGTGCGCCATTTGACTTTTTGAATGGAAAATATGCTCGAATATTTAGTGGTTGCCATGTCGCATTTGGAGAGTCCCTGTGTGCCTAAACATTGGAGCTCCCCCACAAGTGACCCCATTTTGGAAACTAGACCCCCTAAGGAACTTATCTAGATGCATAGTGAGCACTTTGAACCCCAGGTGCTTCACAGAAGTTTATAACGCAGAGCTGTGAAAATAAAAAATCATTTTTTTTTTTCTCAAAAAGTGATTTTTTAGCCCACTATTTTTTATTTTCACAATGGTTACAGGAGAAATTGGACCCCAAAAGTTGTTGTCCAGTTTGTCCTGAGTATGCTAGTACCCCATATGTGGGGGGGAACTACTGTTTGGGCACACATCAGGGCTCGGAAGGGATGTAGTGAGGCTTTGAAATGCCGACTTGATGGAATGGTCTGCGGGCATCTTGTTACGTTTGCAGAGCCCCTGATGTGCCTAAACAGTAGAAACTCCCCACAAGTGACCCCATTTTGGAAACTAGACCCCGAAAAGAACTTATCTAGATGTGTGGTGAGCACTTTGAACCCCCAAGGGATACACAGAAGTTTATAACGCCCGGGCATGAAAATAAAAAAATCATATTTTTTCCACAATCAGGATCTTTTAGTCCCCAATTTTTTTATTTTCCCAAGGGTAACATGAGAAATTAGACCCCAAAAGTTGTTGTCCAATTTGTCCTGAGTATGCTGCTACCCCATATGTGGGAGAAAACTACTGTATGGGCACACGTCTGGGCTCGGATGGGAAGTAGTGACGTTTTGAAATGCCCACTTGATGGAATGGTCTTCGGGCGTCATGTTACGTTTGCAGAGTCCCTGATGTGCCTAAACAGTAGAAACTCCCCACAAGTGACCCCATTTTGGAAACTAGATCCCCCAAGGAACTCCTATAGATGTGTGGTAAGCACTTTGAATCTCCAAGTCCTTCACAGAAGTTTATAACGCAGAGCCGTGAAAATAAAAAAATCATTTTTTTTCCACAAAAATAAATTTTAGTCCCCAATTTTTTTTCCCAAGTGTAACAGGAGAAATTAGACCCCAAAGTTGGTGTGCAATTTTTCCTGAGTACGGTGATTCCCCATATGTGGGGGTAAACCTGTTATGTTTCGGTAGCTGAGGAGTGCAGGAAAAAAAGGCAATACACCAGAGCAGTTGGAATCTATGGGATTGCAGTACCCTGACTAACCACCACAACTAGAGGCAGCCGTGGAGCGTTCCTACGTTGGTCCTAGACGCCTCGTCACAGCCTGAGAAACTAACTACACCTAAGTATAGAAATAGGAAAGCTAACTGCCCCGGAGCAGAACCCCAAAGATAATAGAAAGCCCCCAAACATGTAATGGCGGTTAGACAAGAGGAAATACAGACACAGAAAGAAAATAGTATGAGCAAACGCTGGGGCCCAAACTATTTAAATAGAAAAGGATAGGAAGGGTACTTACTGCAATCCCAGAAAACCCTGAAAAACACCAACTCTACTAATTTCAAAATCACCTGAGATCACACGACCTCTACCACCTAAATTAGTTCTCTGGTGTAACAAAATCAAAACAGCAGCCACTGAAAAAGCTGGAAAAAGCAAAAGAACAAAACTCAGTGGCTGAACTAAACTGAGAGGGCAGAAGCCCCCGGAGGGACCCTGAAGGCCCCCACAGAAGTGCAGGACAAAATGCAAAAATCAAGCACAAACACAAAAGCAGAAAAAGACTTATCTGTTAGCAGGAGAAGCAGACACGACACAGCAGGCTACAAGGGAAACTGGAAAGAAGGATTCAGACCAGAACAATTGATCACCGGCAACCCTGATGGGAAAATGACTCCCTTATATAAGACCAGTCAGTAACACCTGATTCCCAGTCCTCACAATCTTCACTAGCACCGCTTGTAACCACCAGAGGGAGCCTCTGCTCAGAACTCATCTCAAACCCATTCACAACAGTACCCCCCCCTTGAGGAGGGGTCACCGAACCCTCATTTGAGCAACCAGGTCGGTCAGGATGAGTTCTATGATACGCACGGATAAGTCTCCTAGCATGGATGTCCGAAGCAAACACCCAAGAATTGTCTTCCTGACCATAACCTCTCCATTTAACCAAATACTGGAGTTTCCGTCTAGAAAAACGAGAATCCAATATTTTCTCAACCACATACTCCAGATTGCCCTCAACCAAAACAGGGTCAGGAGGCACAGCAGCAGGAACCACTGGCTCAACAAACCTCTTCAACAAGGACTTGTGGAACACGTTATGGATCTTAAATGTCCCTGGAAGAAGCAAACGAAAAGAAACAGGTTTAATAATCTCCATGATCTTATAAGGTCCAATGAACCTAGGCTTAAATTTAGGAGATGCTACTCTCATAGGAATATTCTTTGAGGACAACCAGACCAAGTCCCCCACTTTAAACCGAGGACCATCAGTCCTATGCCGGTTAGCAAACCGCTGGGCCTTCTCCTGAGAGAGGGACAACCTCTCCACTACCTGGTCCCAAATCTGTTGCATACGCTCCACAACAGAGTCAACACCTGGACAGACAGAAGCCTCCGTCTGTCCTGAAGAAAATCGAGGGTGAAACCAGAATTACAGAAAAACGGAGACATCAAAGTGGCAGAGCTAGCCCTATTATTAAGAGCAAACTCAGCCAAAGGCAAAAAAGAGACCCAGTCATCCTGATCAGCAGACACAAAGCATCTTAGATAAGTCTCCAATGTCTGGTTTGTTCTCTCAGTTTGACCATTGGTCTGAGGATGAAATGCCGAGGAGAAAGACAATTGAACACCCAGTTTAGAACAAAAAGTCCTCCAAAATCTGGAAACAAACTGGACTCCTCTGTCAGACACAATGTTCTCAGGAATGCCGTGTAAACGAACCACGTGCTGAAGGAACAACGGCACCAATTCAGAGGAGGAAGGCAACTTAGGTAATGGCACAAGATGTTCATTTTGGAAAACCTATCACAAATTACCCAGATGGTGGTCATTCTCTGAGAAACAGGAAGATCGGAAATGAAATCCATAGAGATATGGGTCCATGGTCTCTTGGGCACAGGCAATGGCATCAACAAACCACTAGAGCGAGAGCAAGGCTTGGAGCGAGAGCAAGTCCCGCAGGACTGCACAAATTCCCTGACATCACGAGACAAGGTAGGCCACCAAAAGGACCGACTAACCAAGTCTCTGGTACCAAAAATTCCGGGATGCCCAGCCAATGCGGAACAATGAATCTCAGACATCACACTCTTTTTCCATTGGTCCGGGACAAACAATTTTCCAACAGGGCAGCGCTCGGGCCTATCCTCCTGACACCCCTCCAGAGCAAGTCTCAAATTGGGCGAGATGGCGGAAAGAACTACACCCTCTTTCAAAATAACAGAAGGATCAGATAACTCAGGAGAGTCCGCAAGGAAACTCCTCGAGAGGCATCCGCCTTAACATTCTTAGTGCCAGGAAGAAAGGAAACCACAAAATTAAAACGTGTGAAAAACAAGGCCCACCTGGCCTGTCTAGGATTGAGTCGCTTGGCAGATTCCAGATAGACCAGATTCTTATGGTCCGTAAGGACCACCACCTGATGTTTGGCTCCCTCCAGCCAATGTCTCCACTCTTCAAAAGCCCACTTCATGGCCAATAACTCCCGATTACCCACGTCATAATTACGTTCAGTAGGAGAAAATTTTCGAGAGAAAAAGGCACAAGGGTTACTTTTAGAGGTCTCTGGATCTTTTTGGGACAAAACGGCACCTGCCCCAATTTCAGAGGCATCAACCTCCACCTGAAATGGCAGAGAAACATCAGGCTGCCGTAGAACAGGAGCAGAAGTGAATCTCTGCTTAAGTTCCTGAAATGCAGAGACTGCCTCAGGAGGCCAATTCACCACATCAGAACCCTTTCTGGTCAAATCAGTTAATGGTTTAACAATAACCGAGAAATTACCAATAAATTTACGATAAAAATTGGCAAAACCCAAAAATCTCTGAAGAGCCTTTAATGAAGTAGGTTGGACCCAATCACAGATGGCCTGAACCTTGACCGGGTCCATTTCAATAACAGATGGGGACAAAATGAATCCCAGAAATGAGATCCTCTGTACGCCAAAAAGACACTTTGATCCCTTCACATACAGAGCATTCTCTCTCAAAATCTGGAATACAGTTCGAACATGTTTCACATGAGAGTCCCAGTCATTAGAAAAAATCAAGATATCATCCAAATAAACAATCAGAAATTTGTCCACAAAATCCCTGAAAATGTCATTCATGAAGGACTGGAAGACGGAAGGAGCATTAGTGAGCCCAAAGGGCATCACTAGGTACTCAAAATGCCCTTCAGGGGTATTGAATGCCGTCTTCCATTCATCCCCGTGCTTAATGCGAATAAGGTTATACGCCCCCCTGAGGTCAAGCTTGGTAAACCAAGTAGCGTTTTTCACCCTGGAAAACAGGTCAGAAATCAAGGGTAACGGGTATTGATATTTCACAGTAATATTGTTCAAGAGACGATAATCAATACACGGCCTTAATGAACCATCTTTTTTGGCCACAAAGAAAAAACCGGCACCTAAGGGTGAAGAGGATGGTCTGATATGACCCTTCTCCAATGATTCCTTGATATAAGACCGCATAGCGTCATGTTCAGGTACAGACAAGTTAAAAAGGCGACCTTTAGGGAATTTACTACCCGGCACTAATTCAACAGCACAGTCATAGCTCCTATGGGGAGGCAAGGAAGCAGATTTACTTTCGCTAAACACATCAGAATAATCAAACAAAAAGTCAGGAACATCCTGAGCCTGGGGGGAGGCAGAAAAAACAGGAGTGTTGGTATTAACACATTGGCAGCCCCAACTGGTTACAGACACAGATTTCCAATCCAAAACAGGATTATGAGACTGTAACCAAGGGAAACCCAGCACGATAATGTCATGCAGATTATATAGAACCAAAAATTTGCAGCACTCCTGGTGATCAGGTTGAACCCTCATTATCACCTGAGTAGAAAACTGGGGTTTATTCTCAGCCAAAGGGGTAGAATCGATCCCCAGTAGGGGAATAGACTTCTGTAGGGGTATCAAGGGAAACCCACAACGTTTAGCAAAATCATAATCCATCAGGTTAATAGCTGCTCCAGAATCAACGAAAGCCTGAGCAGAAAATGAGGACAGAGAGCATATCAGAGTGACAGTTAATAAAAACTTAGTCTGAACACTACCCAAGACAACTGAGCGTGCAAAACGTCTTCCCCGCTTAGGGCAGACTGAAATAGCATGAGAGGCATCACCACAGTAGAAACATAACCCATTGCGCTTTCGAAACTCATGACGCTGTGCCCCAGACACCACTCTATCACACTGCATGGGCTCAGAAGCTGGCTCACAAGGCAACACCATTCCACGCATACTTCTCCGCTCACGCAAACGTCTGTCAATTTGAATCGCTAATGACATAGAATCATTGAGACCAGAGGGGACAGGGAATCCCACCATAACATCCTTTACATTATCTGACAGACCCTTCCGGAAAAGGGCCGCCAAAGCGTCGTCATTCCATTTGGTCAGGACTGCCCACCTACGGAATCTCTGACAGTATAACTCAGCGTCATCAAGCCCCTGATTTAATGCCAACAAGGCTTTTTCAGCTTGATCAGTGACATTAGGCTCATCGTACAATAACCCCAAAGCCTGAAAAAACGCATCAACATCACTCAAAACAGGATCCCCAGGTATCAGGGAAAAAGCCCAATCCTGAGGATCGCCGTGCAGGAGAGAGATGATAATTTGAACCTGCTGCGCTGCGTTTCCTGAGGACTTAGATTTTAAGGCAAAAAACAATTTACAATTATTTTGAAATTCTGAAACTTAGCTCGATCCCCTTAAAACAAATCTGGCATGGGGATCCTAGGTTCCACAACAGGCAACCTAGCAAGATATGCAGCAATACTCTGAACCTCAGTGGCAAGCTGATCCACACGGCCAGAAAACTGTGCAAACTCCATTGGGAGAAAAGATCCTCCCCAACACCCAGAGATACAGAGGGAAAAAAAAAAAAAAAAAAATGCAACAAACAGAAAAATATCTCTCACAACTCTGACAACCTTTTTTCTTTCAAATATTTTTTCCCTTCTGTGAGTACCATACAATTTTCAATTTTTGGGCCGGTGATACTGTTATGTTTCGGTAGCTGAGGAGTGCAGGAAAAAAAGGCAATACACCAGAGCAGTTGGAATCTATGGGATTGCAGTACCCTGACTAACCACCACAACTAGAGGCAGCCGTGGAGCGTTCCTACGTTGGTCCTAGACGCCTCGTCACAGCCTGAGAAACTAACTACACCTAAAGATAGAAATAGGAAAGCTAACTGCCCCGGAGCAGAACCTCAAAGATAATAGAAAGCCCCCAAACATGTAATGGCGGTTAGACAAGAGGAAATACAGACACAGAAAGAAAATAGTATGAGCAAACGCTGGGGCCCAAACTATCTAAATAGAAAAGGATAGGAAGGGTACTTACTGCAATCCCAGAAAACCCTGAAAAACACCAACTCTACTAATTTCAAAATCACCTGAGATCACACGACCTCTACCACCTAAATTAGTTCTCTGGTGTAACAAAATCAAAACAGCAGCCACTGAAAAAGCTGGAAAAAGCAAAAGAACAAAACTCAGTGGCTGAACTAAACTGAGAGGGCAGAAGCCCCCGGAGGGACCCTGAAGGCCCCCACAGAAGTGCAGGACAAAATGCAAAAATCAAGCGCAAACACAAAAGCAGAAAAAGACTTATCTGTTAGCAGGAGAAGCAGACACGACACAGCAGGCTACAAGGGTAACTGGAAAGAAGGATTCAGACCAGAACAATTGATCACCGGCAACCCTGATGGGAAAATGACTCCCTTATATAAGACCAGTCAGTAACACCTGATTCCCAGTCCTCACAATCTTCACTAGCACTGCTTGTAACCACCAGAGGGAGCCTCTGCTCAGAACTCATCTCAAACCCATTCACAACATAAACCACTGTTTGGGCACACGTCGGGGCTTGGAATAAAGGGAGCACTGTTTGACTTTTTGAACGCAAAATTTGCAGGAATCAATGGTGGCGCCATGTCGCGTATGGAGACCCCTGATGTGCCTAAATAGTGGAAACCCCTCAATTCTAACTCCAACCCTAACCCCAACACACTCCTAACCCCAACCCTAACCCCTACACACACCTAACCCTAATACAAACCCTAACCATAACCCTAACCCCAACACACCCCTAACCCTAATCCCAACTCTAACCATAAACCTAACCACAAGCCTAACCCTAATTCCAACCCTAACCCAAATTCCAACCCTAACCCTAATTCTAACCTTAACCCTAGTTCTAACCCTAAGGCTGGGTTCATATTGCGTTTTACCAGCCCGTTCAACATGTAGCGTTGACCGGCTGGTAACGGTATAGCATAACGCGATCGCGTTATGCTATACCCGCTACCTCAGATGAATCAGCAGATGATTCATCTGTGCTAGCGGTGACGGAGCCCAGACGCTGCAGCCCGTGTCCGAGGCTCCGTCACTGAATGACGGCACGTCGCGAACGCATCCCGCTTTACGGCATGCGTCGCGATGCGCCCTCAAATGGGGGTGAATGGCAGCGTTAACGGACTGCGTTACACCACGTTATACCGCGGTGTAACTCAGTCCGTCTAACGGACTGCCATAATGCAATATGAACCCAGCCTAATTCTAACCCTGAGGCCCCGTGCACACGTTGCGGATTCACTTGCGGATTTTTCTTAAATCCGCAGGTAAAATGACCTGCGTTTTACCTGCGAATTTAGCGCGGATTTGCTGTGGTTTTTCCCTGCGGTTTTACACCTATAATGGAATAGGTGTAAAACCGCTGCGGAATCCGCACAAAGAATTGACATGCTGCGGATTTAAAACCGCAGCAAATCCGCATGTGCACAGCGTTTTTTTTAACCATTCATATGCATTGTACTGTACATGGTTTCTGGATCTGCTGTGGATCCGCAGCGCCAAATTCGCTGCGGATCCGCAGCAAAATCAGCTGCGGATCTCCAGCAAAATCCGCCGCGGATCAACAGCAAATCCGCCGCGGATCAGCAGCAAAATCCGCCGCGGATCCCCAGCAAAATCCGCCGCGGATCCCCAGCAAAATCCGCCGCGGATCCCCAGCAAAATCCGCCGCGGATCCGCAGCAAAATCAGCCGCGGATCAGCAGCAAAATCCGCCGCGGATCAGCATTAAAATCAGCCGCGGATCCGCAGCAAAATCAGCCGCGGATCAGCAGCAAAGTCAAAGGACATCGTTGGACCGGGAGAGGTGAGTAGGTGGGGTCGGGAGGTATGGGGGGGGAACGGAAGATGGGGGCAGCGGATCGCAGGAGCAGGGGAGCAGATAGTGACGGCGGTGACCGATCACCGCCATCTTTCGATGGCGGCGGCCGATCACCGCCGTGACTCGATGCGGGGGGGGTCAGATCACGGTGTCCAGCCATGGCAGATGCTATTGCAGCATCGGCCATGGCTGGATTGTAATATTTCACCAGTTTCATTGGTGAAATATTACAAATCGCTCTGATTGGCTGTTTCACTTTTAACAGCCAATCAGAGCGATCGTAGCCACGTGGGGGTTAAGCCAACCCCCCAGTGGTGATGCAGTAAGGGTCCTGTTACTGCGAGTCGGGTGACCTTTCAGTGACCCCTGTCTCCCGGCCCGCAGGAGCATGATTTGTAGCATGACGCCAACGTTGGCGTCATGGGTCGGGATGGCACAGGTTTTCATGACGCCAACGTTGGCGTCATGGGTCGGGAAGGGGTTAAATGACTTTTAGGCCTAAAAAACCGTTATTTGTCCATTTTGCAAGGCGACGAGAAAATCTCGCAGCACGGATAACATACGGATGTCACATGGATGCTTATATGCGAGAAAATCGCATCCTCGCATTGCACTCGAATGACATATGTTCAGGGAACATTTGTACGATTCTCATCCATAAAAAACGGACCAATTTTTTTATACGTTGTGTGTGACTCCAGTTTAATTGTAAATAATTTGGAGAGTATAGGGACAGAAGACATGTAATTGTAATGAATTGGGGGAGAAGTGGGAGAGAGGACATTTAATTGTAATAATTTGGGGGATTATTGGGAGAGAGGATATGTAATTGTAATAAATTGGGGGAGAAGTGGGAGAGAGAAGATGTAATTGTAATAAATTGGGGAAATATTGGGAGATAGGACATGTAATTGTAATGAAATTTGGGGGTGGAGTTGGAGAGAGGACATGTAGTTGTAATAAATTGGGGGAGAAGTGGGAGAGATGATATTTGATTATAGTAAATTGGGCAAGGAGTGGGAGAGAGAACATGTAATTGTAATGAATTGAGGGAGGAGTGGGAGAGAGAACATGTAATTGTAATAAATTGGGGGAGTAGTAGGAGAGAGGATATGTAATTGTATTGAATTGGTGGGGAGGAAGTGGTAGAGAGTACATATAATTTTAATGAATTGGAGCAGAAAAGACTTTTAATTCTAATGAAATGGGGAGTGGGAGAGAGGACATGTAATTGAAATTAATTGGGGGAGTATTGGGAGAGAACATGCAATTGTAAACATGTCATTGTAATGAATTGCGTCATGGGAAAGATGACATAGAATTGCATTTTCACTGGGTGGTTTTGGAAGAGAAAACAAGGATTTACAATAAAATGAATAGTGAAAGCAAGGAAATAGAATTGTAATGAAGGAAGCCATGGAATTGTGATGAATTGGGGTGAGGATGTTGTTACAGAACCCCCCAGCACCACGAATATGATATGCATATATGATAGGTGCAATGTGAGATGCATGTCCCTAATGCATCAGCCGACCGGCTGCGACCCCTGGGCAGAGTTAAACGAGATATCCCACTTCGGACCTCCCCCCACCATTGTAAATCACACGGTAAATGATCGGGGACCGCCGGCCACCTGCAGCTATTGTAATGTACATCTGGCGTCTTAATTGGAGCCTGCTATCTACTGGCTCGCCACATATTGATTGTCCTGTCCTCTGTATGTATATATTCTGAGACCTGTGAGTAAAAGGTTGTCACACTGGAAATATGTGGAGAAGCAGTCATCTTTTATATGTTCACATGTAACAAAGCCTTTCGAGCCAGCGTCCTTCATTCAGAAGTCAGGAAAAGCAGAGTGGATCTCCTGAAACACGGGGTGGTAATGTAAGAGGTATTACAGCACAGTAGACCCCGTTACACTGGTGGCAGACAGCGTGATATGATACCCCGTGTATAGGAGTAAAGGACTGAATGGAAAACAACTACCAGTCCAGAAGTTAAAGAGCAATACATTAAAAGACCTGGTGGAAGCTCAAGGGTTAATTGCCAGCAACAAAACAAAATAGCAGCCATCATGGAACATGACAATGCAGCGCCCCCCAATGTGAACGTGGAAGAGACTGAATTCCAGAGGGAGGTAAAGAGCAGACTGGCGTTCTATGGCCCAAACCTTGCAGTAGAAATCGTACGAGAGGTGATGGCTGATGTGCATACTGATCAGAAGGAAAAGATGGCAGAGCGGATCAAAGTAGAGCTAGCCAAGCTAGAGCTAGCCAAGATGGAAATGGCAGAGCAGAGAGAGGAGAGTCAGCGAGCAGGGGGAGCTCTGGCCTCTGCCCAGATATCATCAGCAGTAAGCCACAAAAAAATCCAGTATAATGCCTTCCGACAGTTGGGGGAGGCAGAGGAAGACATTGATGGCTTTCTGCAGGACTTTGAGCGGCAGTGTGCCCTTCTTCAAGTGAAGCCGGAGGATTGGGTTCAGGTTCTGGCCAGCAAGCTGACAGGCCGGGCAGCGTACGACTATCGCATGGTACCTGATGAGAACTGTATGGACTATGAGCGGGTCAAAGAAGTGATCTTGGCCCGGTATGCGCTGACACCAGAGGCATACCGCCAAAAGTTCCGCGGACTTATAAAACAGGTAACAGATACCCATGCTGAATGGGCCTGTAAACTATTGCGGTCACTGCTACAGTGGGTACAAGGAGCCAAACAACCACTAAGGAGGACGTCCTCCAGCTCTTCTTGTTAGAGCGATTCTTTTCTGGATTAACCCCCGAGACACAAGAATGGCTTCAGGACAGACGGCCAATGACTCTTGAGGAGGCCGCTCGTCTGGCCGATGAACATCATGATGCCAGGAGGTCTCAGTTGTCAGGATCAAAGACTTTCACTAGGGGCCCTACCATGGGTCTGGAGGCCCCTAAACCACAGAAGATTTTCAGGGTCCAGCTAAAACCCTGGCCTACCTGAGTCCCCCTGGGGCGCGATGCCACACCTGCCATCAGCTGGGCCACCTGCAAAGACAATGTCCCAACCGGACTCAGCGTACCCAGTGGCCAAAGGCGGGAACGGCTACCGTCAACCCAGCCACTGTACACTGCTACCAAGGCGAAGCTGACCTGGCATTGGGGCTATGACTAATCCAGGGATGGAAGAGATGGAGGAAGTGCTGCATGAAGTAGACCCCGTGCAGGCAGCCCAGGCAGATAATCGACAACAGCATCCACAGGTGGTGTGGGTTAATGTGAAACGTATGCAGGGACTAAGAGATTCCAGAGCAACTTTGACCCTTGTGAAGCCTCATCTCGTCCAGGACCAAGAGAAGACGGACCGGACAGTGGCAGTCCGTGTAGCAGGGGGAGCCATACATCGACTGCCCACTGTCAGGATTTACCTGAACTGGGGAGTCGGGGATGGCCTTGTTGAGGTCGGCCTGATGGAGGATTTGCCTGCAGACATCTTGCTGGGAAATGACTTGGGGCCCATGTTGTCTGCATTCTCAGTTGCCCCTCTGGCTGAGACCTATCCTGTGAGCACCCGGAGACAAGCTCGAGCTGCGGAGGCGGAATCGCACTCAGAGGAGGCCCAGGTAAGACACCCCAGCCCTACACGTATTCCCATAGCCAGACACATTTCTTGGGCCACCCCAGCTGAGTTTAAAAGGGAGGTACTTGAGGATCCCTCATTACAGGGGTATCGTGGGAAGACACAGGAGGGGAGAGGAGTACTGGTAGGGGAACAGTTTGTATGGCATCAGGGACTCCTCTACCGGGTTACAGAGCAGCTCCACACAGGGACGAGCCCCACTATAAAATGACAGCTGTCAGTCGCACCAGGCATCGTCTGACACAAAACTTCTTTTGGCCGGGGTTAACCTATGATGTTCGTCAGTACTGCCAGGTTTTCTCACGGGTTGTATTTCCTGGGGAGGTTATATCGGACCAGGGTACCCAGTTTACAGCAGAGGCAACCAACCAACTGTCGAAGCTGTGCAGGGTAAAGTCCAATGGGTTGTGTGAATATTTTAATGGAACATTAAAACAACTCATTGGGACTTTTACCAGAACCTACAGGGACTGGGAGAAATTCTTGCCACACCTCCTGTTTGCCTATCGGGAGGTGCCCCAAGAATCCACGGGGTTCTCCCCGTTCGAACTGTTATACGGGAGGTGGGTAAGGGGACCCCTAGACTTAGTACGAGAACACTGGGAAGGGGAGGGAACCATAGAAAGGATACCTATTGTGTCCTATGTGCTGGAGCGCCCTGAAGAGGCAGTGGCCATCTGTGCACCCGAAGCAGAGGATTTTGCTGGACTCCCCTTGCCTGATGTCTTAGGGGAGAGGACTCAGTCTAAAACATGGGACCAGGTACACTTGGGAGAAAACCTAGGGCCCCGGGAGAGACAGCAGGCGGAGGCGTTGTTGAGGCAGCGACAGAGGATGTTTTCAGAGAGACCGAGGTACACCCGCCTGGCACAACACAAGGTTGAGACCTAGGATCAGACCCCCCTGAGACAACCCCCCTTCTGCGTCCCTGAGTCTGTACGAGAAGGGATGCAACAAGAGATACAAGAGATGTTGCGTTTAGTGGTCATTGAAAAGTCAGATAGTCCCTGGGTATCCCCGTAGTGTTAGTGCCCAAGAAGGATGGGACTACCCGGTTTTGTGTAGACAATCGCAAGCTAAATGAGAAAACGGTGATGGATGTGTATCCCATGCCACGTGTGGATGAGTTGTTAGACCGACTGGCGGGGGCAAAGTATTTGACCACCATCGATCTATGCAAAGGCTATTGGCAGATACCCCTAAGTCCTGACGCTATTCCCAAGTCTGCATTTGTCACCCCGTTCGGCTTATTCCAGTTTCGAGTTATGCCATTCGGGAAGAGGAATGCCCCTGTGACCTTCCAGAGGCTGGCTGACTGGCTTCTGGATGGTCTCCAGGACTATGCTTGTGCTTACCTGGATGTCATCGCCATCTACAGCGCAACATGGGATGAGCATCTAAATCACCTAGAGACAGTATTGGACAGGATCCACAAGGCCGGAATCACCCTGAACCCCAACAAGTGTCACATGGGCAAAGCAGAGGTTAAGTATTTAGGACATTGGGTGGGAAGTGGTAAATAGCGACCAGAACCAGCCAAGATTGAGGCTGTAGCCAAATGGACCACCCCACGCACTAAAACCCAGGTCATGGCGTTTCTAGGGACAGCAGGGTATTATAGGAAATTTGTCCTCAATTACAGCAGCATAGCCAAGCCCCTCACTGATCTGACCCGTAAGAACCTCCCCCGCCAGGTAACCTGGACCCCCGAGTGTGAGGAAGCCTTCCGCCAGCTAAAGGACGCCCTCAAAAATACCCCGGTATTGGCCGCACCCGATCCAACTAAACGTTTTCTTGTTCACACAGACGTTTCTATGTTTAGATTGGGGGCAGTGCTGAGCCAAGTCGGGCCGGACGGTCAAGACCACTTGACGATTGATTAATGAAGAAAGTGACAGAGTTTTTTTAAGCAAAAACTATGACAAAATGCTCCAAAAAATGTCCAGTTGTCTTCCTGGCCTCTTTTAAGCTTTCTCATTGGCTAGTATTGTCAATTACAAAGCGTCTTCAGAGTGGATAATGCCTGAAGAATGACATTCTTAACCCTGAAGATATGCTCATTTTTAATTGCTTGTGTTCATTCTTTTAAACGTTTTGATTGTTTTTTCAGGTTGCTTCCACGGTGGAATCGACCTAAAAAAGATGTTGTGTGCACATACTTGAGCCGCCCGCCAGGGCCGTGGGGTGCTCGGCACCGAGCCCGTCGACTTCTATGGGGGATGTCATGGGCAGCACACGGCTCGGTCCGTTGCCCTGGGCGCTCACTATAAATGGGGAAGTATTTACAGGGGATTAGTGTTCGTGTAGTTTGTCGTGACGCCACCTGTAGTACCTGGTCAGGGTGACCAGCGCTGCTGTGCAGGTCCTCTGGAAGGGATGGTGTTGTGCAGCTAGTTGTTAAGTCTCCCACAGGTGAGACGGAGTCCTTCCAGGGCAGGTAGATGTAAGATAAAGCGATGGTGCAGGACGGATGTAGCAGAGGGGAGTGTGCGTCACTGGAATAATCAGGAAACAGTTCTGTTGCAGTTTCAGGGTTTTTACTCACAGTCTGTTGTGCACACAGATTCCAGCCGGGCGCTGTGTCCTCCAAGAGAGTGGTCCAGCAACCCTCAGGTAAGTTGGTCGCACTTCCAACGGCTCCCTTTTGTATGTTCCTTTCTGGCTTCTTCTCTTGGTGCTACACTCCTCACTTCCATGCACCCGCCACCACAGAGCCCTCGGACGAGGTAGTATTGGGCCCTTTCAGTTACCAGTCTGGACTGGTGGTTGCCTAGGCCACTCAGTACGGAAGTCCTGGACATACTTGACCCCTAAGCTTCCTCCCGGTGAGATTATGGTGGTTAGTGGCCCCTTGAAGAGACCCATTGTTCTCGGTGTTACTAGTGGAGCTGAACTTTCCCACTAGTCTAGGGACCGTTCCCCGATGTTCGCCTGGTCCTCCTGCTTCAGGATGGGGCACAGCCTCAATTGCTGTCTCGCCCTGGACCCTTTCGCTCTCCTCAGCAAGGCTCCCTGAGGTAGACTCAGAGGAGCAGCAGGACAGTCCAGTGCTGGAATTTCCACCAATCGCTCGAACATGTGTCCAGAGCTTCCGCTCCTCCTCGCTGCATGACCACAGTGAGGTGGAGTTTGAATGGTCAATCATGTACATTCAATATCTACAAGGCTGACATGAGACAGTCAATTACTGTCCATAGTTGTCTAAATCAGTCTGAAAGATTATGAATCTAATGGCCTAAATAAATGTAGCAAAGAACATTGATGAAATAACACTTATTGGAGTTCAAGCTCCTAGACTATTCCAGCAATCAGTCAAGTATAAACCAGAATGCTAGCCCTTATAAAGAAAAAAAAATCTATTATTTGCCCACTTTTTCTTTAAACATTGTTATATATTTACGGCAACTTTTTTATTTGATAAATTTGCCAAAAATACCCAGGAGTAATTTTCTAATATTTGCCAGATATTCTTTTACTTTGAAAGTTCACTACAAAAAATAGGCTAAATAATTCATCAAATGGGACTCGAAGAAGAGACAAGTAAAAAGTCTATTCTTATGTCTCCAATAAATGACAGATGTAATGATCATACAGTAGATATTAAAAGGAACAGCAAGATTTTAATAAGGCCTTGATGGTTTCCACCATCCCTCTAGACTTCTCGGGAACTTCTCATGTTTTCAGTTGGAGATTAGAAGCTTATCATCATCTGGATTTAAAGAGTTATTCTCATCGATAAAATTAATCTTTCCTTCTTGACCTTAGATGACATTTTTAGATTAGTTATTTATTCTCTATTGTCAGAAAGAAAACAGAAAATAATACATCTTAGCAGCTGCTATTGAGAGAAGAGAGCAGAAGTGGCATACGGTGGAGAATGGCTCAGTCCCAAACTGGCTGCACCATATGAGTTGCTTTCTTGTGTTCTTTACTGTTATACTCTTGACTTACATGAATTATAAATATTAAAAAGCATATTTTGTGAAATTTACTATAGAAGCCCATCCTATCATCATTTTGCTTCAGGATGCAACTCAAATAGATATAAAGAATACAATTAACAGAAGAAGGTAAAGGAAAACCTTTTTTGCATGGATGTCCCAAGGTTCAGTTGCAGTTGTTCAGAGTATAAATTGATGATTAGATTTGTGTATTTACAGTTTTTACATTAGAGCATATGCTACATATTAGCATAAAAACTGACTTTTGGCTTGTTTTTTTCTAGTGTCACCTATTGCGGGGATATATCATTTCTTTCTTAAGGAAGCAACAAGCACAAACAATTGATGGCCACAAGAGGTGAAGTGATGGAAACAGATAGCCCTCTATGTTTCTTTAATTCCCATAGAAATGATAAGGGATTATGGACACAGTATATCACAATAAATTCTTTTGAGTTGCAGTTTGTATTACCACCAGATTGGCATGTCTATAATATATTGACTGACTTATCACATTTTGTTAAAGTGAATAGGTAAATAAACCGGCCATAATTTTGCACCGTGCAGTCTGAATACTTTATTTAAATATCTCCTCACAACATTTTAGGGTTTAAACAGCTTGAATAATTTTTATCAACTTCAGATGTTAGATTTGGATGTCAGCTATAAAGTGTCAATGATATCAGTAAGGCCTCATTCACATGCCAGTTTTTTCCATGTACGAGAAAAATGGACCAAGTTTTATTAGTAATCTTCACCTGAATTTTATTCGAAGTTTGGTCAGAATTTGGTCCATGTTTGGTCCAAGTGTCATCAGTATTTCTTGTACGTGAAAAATAATAGTTTCACCACCTTCTCTTATCTAATAGTCCATGAAAACCACACCGCACTCACTGCAGTCCAATTTTTTCACAGACAAATAGAATGGTATTGCCAATTTTTAGCTGACACTCATGCTCAGATAGTTCAACTATCACATTCCTGAACCCTGGCTATGACGTTACTGAAAACTGCTAAATAGCTGGGCTCTGCTACATATCACACAAAGTGTATCTCCTGACAAACTCATTACTGCAATACGGGATACTTGATTCTGATATGCCTATCCGCACTCTCAACTCTATTATACCAAGATGACTGTCTGCATACTCAGCTCTGCTATTCTAAGGTTCCTATCTGCATACTTGACTCTGCAGGTTCTTCAAGGGTCCTTGTCCGCTCACTTGTCTTTGTTGTTCTAGAGTGCTTGTTTGCATATTCAACTTTGCTGTTGGAAGGTACCTGTCCACAGATTTGGCTTTGCTGTTACACATGCCATCCAGCATATAAACATATTAACATAGTAATGTAAAGGTTCGTCAGATGCAGAAAACAGCAGGAGACACAGAAGGGGTTAACAGGAATTTACTTACACAATTACGGAACATGCATTAAAAGAAACCTCCATGCAGGGAGGTGATTAAGCAAATAGTGAACTACACAATAAACGTAACAAGAAGGGGAAAAGTGAAAGTAATGACTTATCGATTGGAGTTCTTGTTGGGGAGTGGTTGGAACAGCTCCCGACGACGTCACAATCCATCAACAAAGTATCTGGCTCTGCTATGTAGAAACAAGATGCACTGTCTCCTGAATGTGCCGAAGTATCTGGATCCGTTCGTCTGGAGTCTATTGATCTTGGGTCCATTGGAGCGTGGGTACAGTTCCTTCTGCTGGTTCCCCAAGGAGGACACGGTACACTGGGAGCACAACGCCGTACAGGCCGCAGGGGAGACAAGGCCTCGCACGGAATCAAAAAGTTCAGGAAAAGACGGTACATCTGCTGCACTGCACGTTATGGGTCTGGTTCCTGGATGGACACTCAGTAAAGGGATTGAGAGTCGGACATTCTATAAAGTGCTGGTGTCAGTGGCGGTAATTGAGGAGAGGGAGTCAACCTTCTTCCTGCTCTGTAGTCGCTTTCCCGCCAAGTCTGTCTCTTTCCCGTGCTCAGCACCTTTTATGTCCCTCACGCCTCCTTCTGTCAGGTGCTCAGGCTTTCCCCCCACACAGACAAGTCTTCCCCCTGCAACAGTAATGATGGCCCCGATAGTTTCGGCCCCAGAGTGTTGCTTGAATAGGCAACACTACTCCTGTTCATCTCCTTACACCAGGGCTTCAGTCAGCACTTTCTTCAAGTCCCGAAAAGCTTTTTCCTGTTTTTCTTCCCAGCGTATGGGCTGGCCTTTTGCATTCGGGGTTATCCCTTTCAGAAGCTCTAGCAGGGGCTGTACCACACAGGCAAAGTTCTTCACAAAGCGATGGTAGTACCCCGTCAATTCCAGGATCGCCCGAACGTCTTTCACGGACTCAGGGGTTGGCCAGTCCTGAATCACCCTGATCTTCTCCCCAGACGGTTCCACTCCGTTCGCTGAGACGACGTGACCTAGATACTCAATCTGAGTCCGGAACAAGTGGCACTTCAGGGGTTTCACCTTTAGTCCGTACTTCTTGGAGCACTTGCTCCAATCTCCGCAGGTGATCTTCAAATGAGGAAGCATACACTATGATGTCGTCCAAGTATATGAGCGTAGCCTCGAAGTTCAGGTCACTTAAGCACCTCTCCATCAGTTGTTGAAACATCCTGGTGGAATTGGCCAAGCCGAAGGGTATCCTGTTGAATTTGAAGAGACCCATCGGTAGAATAAAAGCCGACTTCACCCCGTCCTTCTCTGAAATGGGCACTTGCTAGTATCCGCTAGTGAGATCCAACATTGAGAAGAATTTGGCTTTCCCCAAAGTGGATAGGGACTCTTCAATCCGAGGCAGAGGGTATGAGTCCCGCACGGTGCAGGCGTTAAATTTATGATAGTCTACACAGAACGTCAATGTTCCATATTTCTTCCTTACTAGTATGATGGGGGCCTCCCACGGACTTTGGCTCTCCCTGAAGACACCTGCCTGCAGCATCTGACCGAGCATCTCTCAACTTCCTGGTATAACTGCGGAGGAATTTGCTGGTAATGTTTTCTGATCGGCGCTGTGTTCCCTGTTGGTATTTCGTGAGCAATAGCCGTAGTACAGGCAAAATCGTCCTCATGACTTGCAAACACAGACCTGTATTTCCCCAGCACTTCCTCCACTTGTTGTCCCAGGGCAGGCGTGAGCTCAGACAGTTCGGCACGCATCTGATCTAATAAGCATCGCCCCTCGTTGATGTATCCCAATACATCAACGAGGGGTGATACATCCACCAAACACCGGAGCCCCAGCTCCAGTGTTGAAGAAATGGTGACCGTCACTGATCATGGGTCTTCCTGCCTAACTGACAACTGTACGGCCTGGGGCTGGATGATTTCCTCAGGTATTCCTACTATCCATGCTACTTAGCTCCTGTGTGCCATTACTACTTCTTGATCTGTCAAGTTAACGCAGCACACAAGTACTGATCCATCTCATACTAAGGCCAGAGTTTGCGCCACCAACAGTCCTGCCGGCAGTGATTCAGTTAGAGGGGGTTCTAGCTGTACTTCCACCCCCTCCAACAGGGTGTGGGCGCGAACAGGCAGGGCCAGCACTGTTTGTCCCAGTGGTAGGGTGAGTTTAGTGGAGTACTGTCACCTTTCCCAATGTTTCTCCATGGCTAGATGACTCCTGAGCATGCGCGGCACGAAGCAGTGGCTGAAATATTTGTCGCTGGGGGGTATGCGTACTCCACTGCTTCAGGGACGAGTGAGCAGGTCCATCCAGAAGCATTTTCCTGAATTCTTTCAAAACGTTCATCCCCAGGGTGACAGTGTGACTGAGGCCAGCTTCGCCCTGTGTCAACACTATACCTTTCCGTCAAAGGTCTTGGCCACACAGAGAAACCTGCATCCACACCACCCCTGTGACCGGGATGGGCAGGTGGTTTGCTGCTGTCAGCTTTACTACTGGGCCCCACTCGGGCTGAAGAGTCTCCAGAACGTGACGATGGAAAAAGGCTTCGTGAATCGTGGTCACGTGAGATCCAGTATCCACCAAACAACGCACTGCCATCAAATTCAGCCCAGACCAATGGGCACGTGGACACCAGGTTTGTGGAACTTTCACCACTCCTTCCTTTCCATTCTGGCTCCAGGAGACATCCCCCAGGCTCGGAGCCCTCTAGATTTAACGACCGGAGTAGCCGAGGTCTGCCCTGTTGCGGGCACTCCTGAGCTATATGCCCTATCTCTCCACAGTTGAAGCAGGTGGGAGACCTCGGTCGCCGAGACCTTTGGGCGTCATTACTGGCCACCCCACTTCGGCCCCCCTCTGTATTCGGGCTGGTTTCAACTTTTCCTTCATCTGAGCCAATTCTCCTTAGATATTCAGCAGCTCTTTCCTCATCTCTTCAACCCAGGGGGGTTCAGTGACCGTATTTACTGCTGCTTCCCCACTGTGGACCTTCCCTACCGTGACTGTCACCCTCTGCTCCTGTTCTCGCAAGCGGGCCTCGCTTCCTATGTCGGCAAAAGTGATGCGGGGGTCCACCTGTACCCTCTCTCTCAGAGTCTGTTTGGTCAGGACGTCCCATAGCCCAGTCACCAACAAGTCACGTAACACAACATCTGCCGGCCCTATTCCCACTCTGTCCTTTCTGAAAATGGTGGTATGTAGCTCTTGTAGGGCATTCATATATTGCGTCACTGTCTCCCCTCTCTTTGCATATGGCTAAATAGGCGAGTCCTAAGTTCCCCTACATCAGTGGGGTCCCCATGGGTAGCTTCAAAAATCTGAAGTACTATGGTCAACGTGTCACGATCTCGGGGAGCACATAGCATCACGGAGTCTCTAGCTTCTCCATCCAGGGCCATAATGACCACCTCAGCCTCTAGCGCTGGAGTCATTGGGTGCTAGCCAGATGAATCATCTGCTGATTCCTCTGCGCTAGCGGGTATAGCATAACGCGATCGCGTTATGCTATACCGTTACCAGTCCGTCAACGCTATGTGTTCAACGGGCTGGTAAAACGCAGTATGAACTCAGCCTTAGGGTTAGGGTTATAATTAGGGTTAGGGTTGGAATTAGGGTTAGGGTTACAATTAGGGTTACAATTAGGGTTAGGGTTACAATTAGGGTTGGGATTAGGGTTAGGGTTGGGATTAGGTTTAGGGGTGTGTTGGGGTTAGGGTTGGAGCTAGAATTGAGGGGTTTCCACTATTTAGGCACTTCAGGGGGTCTCCAAACACGACGTGGCGTTCAAAAAGTCAAATGGCGCTCCTTCCCTTCCGAGCCCTGCCGTGCGCCCAAACAGTGGTTTACCCCAACATATGGGGTATCAGCGTACTCAGGACAAATTGCACACCAATTTTGGGGTTCTAATTTCTCTTGTTACCCTTGGGAAAATAAAAAATAGCTGGCTAAAACAAATCATTTTTGAGGAAAAAAAAAAAATTATTTTCACGGCTCTGCGTTTATAAATTTCTGTGAAGCACTTTCGGGTTCAAAGTGCTCACCACACATCTAGATAAGTTCCATAGGCGGTCTAGTTTCCAAAATGGGGTCACTTGTGGGAGTTTTCCCACTGTTTAGGCACATCTGGGGCACTGCAAACGGAACACGACCCCCATCAACGTCTGCATTCCAAAACGTTATTACTTCCTTTCCAAGCCCTGCCGTGCGCCCAAACAGTTTCCCCCCCCACATATTTGGTATCAGCGTACTCAGGAGAAATTGGACAACAACTTTTGGGGTCCAATTTCCTTGTGAAAAATAAAAAATTTGGGACTAAAAAATCATTTTTGTGGAAAATTGTTGTTTGTTTTTTTTCACACCCAGGCATTATAAACTTTTGTGAAATACTTGGGGGTTCAAAGTGCTCACCACAGATCTAGATAAGTTACTTAGGGGGTCTAGTTTCCAAAATGGGGTCACTTGTGGGGGTTTTCCACTGTTTAGGCACATCTGGGGCACTGCAAACGGAACATGACCCCCATCAACGTCTGCATTCCAAAACGTTATTACTTTTTTTCCAAGCCCTGCCGTGCGCCCAAACAGTTTCTCCCCCCACATATTTGGTATCAGCGTACTCAGGACAAATTGGACAACAACTCTTGGGGTCCAATTTCCTTGTGAAAAATCAAAAATTTGGGACTAAAAAAATCATTTTTGTGGAAAATTGTTTTTTTTTTTTCACACCCAGGCATTATAAACTTTTGTAAAAAAACTTGGGGGTTCAAAGTGCTCAACACAGATCTAGATAAGTTACTTAGGGGGTCTAGTTTCCAAAATGGGGTCACTTGTGGGGGTTTTCCACTGTTTAGGCACATCTGGGGCACTGCAAATGGAACATGACCCTCATCAACGTCTGCATTCCAAAACTTTATTACTTCCTTTCCAAGCCCTGCCATGCGCCCAAACAGTACGGCCCCCCCATATATTTGGTATCAGCGTACTCAGGACAAATTGGACAACAACTTTTAGGGTCCAATTTCCTTGTGAAAAATAAAAAATTTGGGACTAAAAAATCATTTTTGTGGAAAATTGTTTTTTTTTTTTTCACACCCAGGCATTATAAACTTTTGTGAAACACTTGGGGGTTCAAAGTGCTCACAACAGATCTCGATAAGTTCCATAGGGGGTCTAGTTTCCAAAATGGTGTTACTTGTGGTGGGTTTCCACTGTTTAGGCGCATCAGGGGCTCTCCAAAAGCGACATGGTGTCCAATCTCAATTCCAGCCAATTTTGGTTTGAAAAAGTCAAACGGCGCTGCTTCCCTTCCAAACCCTGCCGTGTGCCCAAACAGTGGTCCCCCCCCCATATATGGGGTATCAGCGTACTCAGGACAAATTGGATAACAACTTTTGTGGTCTAATTTCTCCTGTTACCCTTGGGAAAATAAAAAATTGGGGACTGAATGATCAGGTTTGTGGAAAAAATATGATTTTTTATTTTCAAGTCAGGCCGTTATAAACTTCTGTGAAGCACTTGGGGGTTCAAAGAGCTCACCACACATCTAGATAAGTTCCTTAGGGGGTCTAGTTTCCAAAATGGGGTCACTTGTGTGGGGTTTCCACTGTTTAGACACATCAGGGCCTCTACAAATGCGACATGGGGTCCAGCTAATTCTGCGTTGAAAAAGTCAAACGGCGCTCCTTCTCTTGCGACCTCTGCCGTGCGCCCAAAAAGTGGTTTACCCCCACATATGGGGTATCGGCATGCTCAGGACAAATTGAACAAAAACTTTTGGGGTCTTGTTACCCTTGGGAAAATAAAAATTGGGGTGAAAAGATCATTTTTGTGGAAAAAATATGATTTTTTATTTTCACAGCTCTATGTTATAAACTTGTGTGAAGCACTTGGAGGTTCAAAGTGCTCACCACACATCTAGATAAGTTCCTTAAGGGGTCTAGTTTCCAAAATAGGGTCACTTGTTGGGGGTTTCCACTGTTTAGGCACATCAGGGGCTCTCTAAACGTGACATGGCATCCAGCCAATTCTGCGTTGAAAAAGTCAAACGGCGCTCCTTCCCTTGCGACCTCTGCCATGCGCCCAAAAAGTGGTTTACCCCCACATATAGGGTATCGGCATGCTCAGGACAAATTGCACAAAAACTTTTGCGGTCTTGTTACCCTTGGGAAAATAAAAATTAGGGTGAAAAGATAATTTTTGTGGAAAAAAATTATTTTTTTTTTCACGGCTCTACGTTATAAACTTGTGTGAAGCACTTGGAGGTTCAAAGTGCTCACCACACATCTATATAAGTTCCTTAAGGGGTCTTGTTTCCAAAGTGGGGTCACTTGTGGGGGGTTTCCACTGTTTAGGCACATCAGGGGCTCTCTAAACGCGACATGGCATCCAGCCAATTCTGCGTTGAAAAAGTCAAACGGCGCTCCTTCCCTTGCGACCTCTGCCGTGAGCCCAAAAAGTGGTTTACCCCCACATATGGGGTATCGGCGTATTCAGGAGAAATTGCACAACAAATTTTGTGGTTCATTTTTTCTTTTAACACTTGTGAAAAAAAAAAAATTGGTTCCGAATAAAGCTTTTGCAAAAAAAGTTAAATGTCAATTTTTTCCTTCCACATTGCTTCAGCTCCTGTGAAGCACCTGAAGGGTTAATAAACTTCTTGAATGTGGTTTTGAGCACATTGAGGGGTGCAGTTTTTAGAATCGTGTCAGTTTTGGGTATTTTCTATCATGTAGACCCCTCAAAGTGACTTCAAATGTGATGTGATCCCTAAAAAAAAATGGTGTTGTAAAAATGAGAAATCGCTGGTCAACTTTTAACCCTTATAACTTCGTAACAAAAGAAAATTTTATTCCCAAAATTGTGCTGATGTAAAGTAGACATGTGAGAAATGTTATTTATCAAGAAATATGTGTGACATATCTCTCTGATTTAACGGCAGAAAAATTTCAAATTTGAAAATTGCGAAATTTTAAATTTTTTTGCCATATTTCCGTTTTTTTCATAAATAAAAGCAAGTCATATAAAAAAATTTTTTACCACTAACGTGAAGTACAATATGTCACGAAAAAACAGTCTCAGAATCAGCTGGATTCGTTAAAGCGTTCCAGAGTTATAACCTCATAAAGTGACAGTGGTCAGAATTGTAAAAATTGGCCCGGTCATTAAGCTGCAAAATGGCTCTGTTCACTAAGGGGTTAAAGGCCTTTAATGATTTCTTGCCTTCCTCAGTTACTACCAGAAGTTCTTCAAGAAATATTCCAAAACTGTAGACCCTCTTACAGCGATCACTCCAAGGGTGCGAATTCTCAGATCTGATTGGATGTTGCAACACAATTGTTGAATCTTCAATCTGCGTGCTCTATGACTAAATTCTCATAAGACTCCAAGGCTGCTTTTATTCTTTACAGTTAACTGCATTTTCAACTATTTTCCAAGCAGGGCTCTACAGATCTTTTGTACATTAGATGCATCTGAAGAAGCTTGCCTGTCTCTAACCATTCTTCATCTAATACGCCTCTGTAGGGGCAATCCCTTGTCTCTAAAACTCTTTTCTGGAAAGGTCTTATCTTTGACCAGTTCTTCATTTCTCTTTTTATCCTGGAGTTAAATATACCACTGATTTCCTTTCTTGTTTATATTGTTGGCCTAGTTGAAGAAATAACTTTAAAGAATGTGCAGCATATTTCCATAATGAGCCCAATTCAAATTTCCTAACCTTTCATTAAGCACCTCTTGGTTCTCTGTAGGCTATACATATTCCACAAGAACTCTGGGAAGAAATTTCTATTAAGTTTCTTAAAGACCTTGCTGAGGCACAAGGATTCACTACTACTTTCACAGTGGTAGTTTCAAAATATATAATTTTGTTCCATGCCTGGTCTTCTATCTGTTCCCTAGATAGCTCAAGGTTACTTCAGAATGATGTTGTGCTTCCATGGCCTTCCAGCTAGTATATTTTCTGACTGACGAGAACAGTTTGCTTTTTGATTCTAAAGGGCAAAATCCACAAATTCTCCTTAGACTTCTCCTTGGCCCAACACCCCTAAGATAGTGGTCAAACCAAGATAATCAAACAATGCATGAAATAATATTTTCCTTTTTTTCCAGTGCCCATCAGGACAACTGTCTTCTAAAAAATAACCTTTCTAGACAGTCTTTGGTCAAGAGTGTGGTTTTACGTCACAGGTTGGCTTTTAAAGTCAACTTCCTTCAATAAACCGAGATTCTCTCAGACATCCATAATATCTGGACCAATCTAGCAGCTTCTGAGACTGAAGTGAAAAGGAGTACATAAAAACATAGGTGTCTTAAGGGTATGCCACACTAAACAAGATCGTTAACGAGATCGCTAAAATACGTCACTATTTAGCGATCTCGTTAGCGACGTCGTTGTGTGTGGCATGTAGCAATGACGTGGCCCTGCTGTGATCTCGTTGATCGTTCACTAGAGTTCTGGACCGTATTTTGATCGTTGGCGTCCCGCTGGTGAGCCTGAATCGCTGTGTTTGGCACCTTTTGTGAACGATGTGCGACCTCGTTGACGACGCATTAGTCAGCGGCGCAGGCGGGACTTTGTTTTCTTTCGTTAACGCCCTTCAGCTCCGATTGGTGACCACAACATCACCTCAGCTATAATAACTGCGCCCCCATCTATTGGTTCCAGAGCGCTTTGTGGGTGACTCCAACGGTTCTTTGTGCGTTGTTGCGATCCTGTTTGTGGCGCAGTGGTGGGTTTTGCGATCCTGTCTGGGCGCATGGCTGCTGCGGTCACTTTGCGATCGCAATAGCGGCTTGCGTTGCAAGTGCGATTTGTTTATAGCGTACGTACGTCGTGACGTCACAACGCTGGCGTCGTTCATGCGGCGCTATTACTAACTGGTGATAATGGCGGAAAGACAGCGTGCATCGGCCTGGGGGGATGGAGAGGTGCGGTACTTGATCAAAAAGTGTGATGCATGGGACTATTGGTGCAGCATACCCACAGTACGTCCCATGCATCACAAAAAATCTGTCCTGCGCCGGATTCAGAGGGGCCTTGCACTGCGTTTCGGGGTGCAGCGGACGACGAAGCAAATACGGAAGAAGCTGGTGGACCTGCGCTATGGTCGAGCGATAGGGTCGCCAGCATCCGGGCAGAGCTTCGGAGGCGTCGTGGTGAGTGTTGTGACGGGAGTACCAGTAGTGATGGGAGTACAGCAGTGACGGGGTTTGTAGAAGGATTATTTCACTGAATTGTATTTTTTATTTGCAGCACCACCTGCAGCTGCACCACCGTCCCCCACAGCCCCCGCATCACCAGTTCTCAGCACCCCTTCACCTGCAGCCCCCGCATCACCTGTTCTCCGCACCCCTTCACTTGCAGCTACCCCGCCTCCACTGTTGGGGTCATCGTCCCCAGCCCCATCCACATCCCACCTAGGATTCTCTCCAGTGTCACCCCGTGACGCGTATGCTGGCTCGCCATCAGGTAATTTACGCACATAATATAAGCTTCCGACAAGTTTGACAACTTTGTTATATCTTAAAATGTGAAATGGCTGTTGTGATATATCTATTTTTCTGTGTTTCCCTAGCCGGCGGTGCCGCAGGTTCTGGGTGGGCTGTAAGTGGGTCGTCGGGGGATATTTCAGTCGCCCCAAAACCGTAAGTGCACAGCATATCATTTTTTTTTATGTTTTGGCGCTTTTATAGAATAAAACCAATTTTATATAAAAATTTATTATTTTTGCATTGCTTTATTCTGCGAGCTATAACTTTTTTATTTTTTCACTGATGATGCTGTATGGCGACTCATTTTTTGCGGGACAAGATGACATTTTCAGCGGTGCCACGTTTATTTATATCGGTCTTTTGATCGCATGTTATTCCACTTTTTGTTTTGCGGTATGATGATAAAGCACTGTTTTTTTTTTTTTTAAGAGGTTCACTAAAGGGGTTAACTTGTGGGACAGCTTTATAGGGGGGGTTGTTACGGACGTGGCGATACCAAATATGTGTAATTTTATTGTTTTGTTTTTTTTTT